>VYYI01000911.1:0-24219 GCA_021029175.1 Bilobella aurantiaca
AAAACTTGCCGCAAATTATTAATAACCAGCACGTAGGTTTTTGAGCAATCTAACGTATTCTGTTTTAAACTTAACAGGTAGTCATTTTTATATGAACAATAATCCGAGCTTGAATTATCAGTTCGACACAAGCTCCATGCTTAAATTTTAACGTTAAACCACTATTTGGGTTGCGGAGAAAAGAAAGGCGTCTCATAGGTTTGTGGCAAAGCAGCAAAACGGCTAAAAATAAGCTAGTACTTAACTTGGTTTTGTTTTGTAGATGTTATACTTTTTGGATAATGGATAATCACATACAATACATAAACACTTTGTAGTGTAGCCATCTGCTGACAAATGTTTTTAACTTTGAGAATTTTAATTGGCCTACATTTCGGCCCCGCTCGATATTATGAATCGACCCGGTGCGGGTGTCGCCGAAATGTGAGCGTTAAATATGACAAGAAAATGTCAGTTAGCAAATGACTAAAATTTATGAAGAGATCAATTGTTTTCCAATACCTTCAATTTTAGTCATACTACTTTTAGTCCTCTCTTGTCGATTGTGAGTAGTTTGTGCTTTTTTTTATGCATATCATGTATTAGGGTTATATTAATCAATCGATAAAAAATTTATTGCTTGTTTGCAATTGACAAGTTAATGTTTATAGACTAGCGAAACAAGCCGAGCAGGAGGGTTTTCAAAGATGAAAACTAAAATCTTCTGGTGCCTTGACGGGCATGTTCGGTAGTGTATTTATGAACACCGTATGCATTTTCAAAACCTAATGTGTCCATGTCTAATTTCCGGTTGGCTCAATAAATTAATTAAAATTTCAAAAGATCAATTTAAAAGAAATTTCTTTAAAGTAGTAAAATAAATAATTTCCAATATTTTGGTGGAACTTTAAATTTTATAACAATATTTTCAATACAGTTGTATTTTTCTAATTTAAAAACAAGTATACAATATATGATCCTCGAAATGGATAATTTTAATATTGTCACGCCTAAGAAGTCATCGACCCCTTGTACGCGACATCAGTAGGTTACGTTTAGTTAGTTGCACACTTGTATGCAGACATGTGTCTGGGTAGTTGTAGTCCTTATCACATCTGTAGTTAGTTGGAGGTCGTTAGTCTGTCCGACTTGGTTGAGGGCACTGCCTATAAATAGGAGTGTCATAGTTGTTAGTGGTGTCCAATCAGTCCCAAGTCCACGTTTGCTCACTCTCACTACTCTGCCACTTTGTCTTCGACTTTCGGTGGCCTTACATTGACCTTTTGTTCATTTGGTTATTGTACAAATAAACGATTATTTGTACCACTCTCTACCGTTGAGCTGCACCGCCACTTCATTGCCCTTCAGGCCCCCAGTCACGTCCCCAGTAGCCCGTGAAAATATAATACAGAAATTAAATTCGTGAAACGAGGTTGCCGGGTAACTTCCAAACTTCGTCGTGTGTGTTCCAAGGATTACAAAGAATGTGCAAATTGAACATTTGAACATCAAATTCTGATTGATAGGTGCTTATTTTTTTAAGTTCATGCTTATTAATTTTTTAAACTCTTGTGCTATTTAATGAATTTGTTTAACGGTGCATACTCCATTTGTGCATTTTGGCTGAAAGATATTTCACGGCTAAACGCTAATCATCACAATCAAGAGCGATGTGCTGAACTCTCCCGACCTCTACCAAGACAGTCTGCGAAGCCCATCTTATTACAACAAATCTTATGTTGGTAAGAATTTTACCTAACATAACCAGCCCCGAGTTCATATTCCCCCGTAAAATTAAGTCTTTCTAGCGGAATACGTTGATTCCTATTTCTTAAGTGTGTTTTCATACCCATTTTTTTAAAATGTCAACTGGCTTCATAAATTATAATAAAATAACTCTATTCTTTTCTCCCAGGAATCTTGACTGAGATTTCGTTCTTTTTTGTCGATTAGCGATATCACAGGATTTCGATAGACACTGAAAACGGGAATTTGGAAATGAAGATCTGGAATGAATTTGACAAATGAATTTTGAATCTTTTGTTACACTTGATTTCTTGTACAGGTATGATTTGGAATGATAAGTTGTGTATATTTCACTCATCTAATAAATTTTTCAGAAGTTACCGTTCTCACTGCAATAACCAGCCAATTTTTCAAAACGCAAAATCTTCACACCCTGAGAGCCATCTTTAGCAATCCAGGAGTTAAAACGACTGTAATTATGGACAGCAATTTAAACGAATTTGCGTTAGATTCTCAAATTACAACGAAGGCCGGCGTCAGTGGTGTGCCGTACAAATTTGTATTTGAGGAAATTAAACTTTTTTTAATTGCCGTTGGAATTCATACGGAATTAGTGAAGCAGCACAAAATTTTGCTTATGAAAGAAAACAAAGCAAAATATCCCGTTAAAAATATCGTCTGTCGATTTTCTCAAATAGTAATTGGGTGCACACACAACCAAACTGATCAATTAGTAGGCGGTATTCTTCCCACATATTGTAAACCAAATGCCGTGGAGTGTATTACTTTAAGTTTTACAACCATAATTTGTTAAACACTTTATGATAATGTGTAAACAAAATGCAGGTCAAAGTTGATCATCGTGAAATTGTGTATCAGTCTCTAAAAATGAATTTTGAAAATAAATTTTATATAAATGCTTTCCGAACTTTGGCGAATACATTGGTGGATAAAAGCAGTGAAATTTTGATTAGTAGAAAAGATTTTATGAAACGGTAGGCGTATTATATATTTCACTTGACGCCGATTTCAGTAACCATAATGGATTTAATGCCTGAACTGAACGATTCGGGTAATAATTACTTTAAAGGGTTACCTATATGTGCTGTTGTTATGTTCTTTTCATTTATAGGCTGAAATTCAGTTTAAAACGGCACCAACAAAACCGCTCAACTTGATGTCGATTCTTTATACTCAGAGCAATATTGAAATTGATTACAATAGAAATATATTTTTGTCTAACACGCTAATGGATAAACAGCGTATTAGTATGCTTGCCCCTGCAATGGGTCAATTAGAATCACATACCACTAGTTACACATATGTTATAGCGAAAAATGAATTAGAAATGATCGATATGGAATCTTTAGCCAGCGGCCGCGATTTTTAATGTCGAATTTAGCACTAAGTTAGGTAGCCATTGGATTATTTTAATTAACGCAACCAAAGAAACACAATTAGAAGTATTTGATTGTTATGGCGATCGATTAGGAAGTTACGAAATTAGATTGCCATTTGCTGAAAAAATTTCTGTTGTTAAAAATTTATGCCAATTTTAAGCTGAAGATTCTAGAGTTTGTGGGATTTACGGATTTTAGTTTTATTTTTCAATAGGTTTATTTTGGGGAGGAGCTACGCTGAAATTCTTAATACAGATTTTAAACATACTGATTATAAATATAACGATGCAAAAGTAATGTCTTTTCATAATTCTCAGGACCTGCTCGGGGAGAATGCTTTGCTGCTCGAGATTAGAGCAAAGAAAACGAGTTCGATGAATCCTTTTTCTTCAATTTTAAGAGCTAAGCCATGAATTACATTGCATTTACTATTCAAACGGATCATAAAACTTTCCTTATTACGAAATTGCAATATTTGATGGCAAAAGAACACATAGTTTCATTAGTTACGACTCCCCACCCAACCATTTTTGTGCACAAAATTAAAAAAAAGAAGAAGTTGTTTTCAAAAAATTATAAAGCTCTTTCTGAATTTCCAAAAATGGTTGAAAAATTATACAACGCGCTATCATCGCAAAATAGAAAAATAATTCCCATCAATAAAATACCATTTCGAAACGTCAAATATCAAGAACTGATTCCATTAATTCTCAAGAATTCGCTTTCGGGAAAAACTCCATGTAAAACTTGTAAAATGAAGTCGGTGAAAGCAGGAGATTGCGCCGTTAGGCTCTCAAAAGAGTTATACCTATACAAAATCATATAATAACCTAATAAGCTCAGTAATCAATGTAAAATATGTCGTCTATGTTTGTTTATCTATAGATGTAAAATAAGTAATATAATAATAAATATTGTTATTTATGTATTTTCCATAGTATTACAATTTTAAAATCTTGTAATCAAAATTCTCTGTAAGTAAAAAAGTTGTTGTTTAAAATAAAAATAAATAGCAAAACATGACTTCTTTGGAATTTATTCTGGTTTTGGAGATGGAAGACTTCATGTCGCTTACGAAAAATGGGTTTTCCGGAACAATTAAGTTAGTTTGTAATTACGCTTGCGATGAGTTTTTTATTTATTTTCAAGTAAATACAAGCAAAAAAAATCAGTTACCAATAGAAAGTCTGGCGGAAGTGTTTTCAGCAATACACAAACGTATTTCCATTATCGGAGGCATTCCAGGGTTTACAAAGTTTCAAGGAAGTTATAAATTTGTGTCCAATTTATTAAACGAGTATATTTACGAGTTTCACATAAATTAACAAAGTATTTTGCGTAGATTATTACATAGTTGAAGAGTGCTTAAAATGGGAGCACGGGAGAATAGTTAGGCATGTACAATCCACAGCCAAATCAGTTTTGAAAGGTTAAATGCTCAGAAACTAAACTGAAGTTATAAATTTTGTAAAATAAAAAAACCTGTTAACATGGCAAACTACTATTTTTTATTTTGCTCAAAATGTTCGCCGAAAGTTTTGAAACTAGAGAACGTGATACATAACTTTGAGTTTTTACAATATGATTTAAGGATGCGTAAAAAAATTTATCCAACAACTATTGATATAGACAAAGATATCTTGAAAATAAGTGTGACGTATGCCCAAATGAGTGTTTTTTTATTTTTTTTCAACATGTCTTGCAAATTCTTTATCAAAACGACGGCCCAAATAGGTTACCCTTAAGGTAGCCGCCGCAGTTTAGTGGCCAGTGCATTACACTTCCCACACTGCACTCGTGGGTTCGAATCCCACGGCCGCCTCCGTCCCCCTGTGTGTGGTTTTCCCACTGGGTTTTCCCACACACTTCGGCCCGAATTGGCGTGAGGACATCGGGCACAGGGCTCCCCCACCCCCTTGTGGGTGGCTAGAGCGCGCGCTCGAGCCACATAGGCTAACGCCTGCAGGGGTTTGTAGTAAATCATGAAAAAAATAATAGGTTACCCTATATAAAATTCTCTAGACTAGTAGAAGGCTGGGGAATATGAATTCCGCGTAAGACATTAAAAACTGACGGCCTACACAAAGTATTATACCTTTTTTTGGATCCACAATGTTTGACTTATAAGACGAACAAGCCAACCCTGGCAACGTGGGGTGGACAACTTTGAGATGCCATGATATTGTTACTGTAAGTAACTTTTGAGTTGAGGATTCAAGTTAAAGAGAGCGAATGCGGACAAAATTTGAAGGTTCCAGAGTAAAAGTACAATTGAAAAAAAAATTCGTTTTGTGCCAGCCAATGTTTGTGAGGGGTGGAGGTTTGAAGCGTTTTTTTCTTAGCCTAAGTGTGGAGCGTCCCTTACACTAGCGTCCCTTGAGTCTCTTCCAGTCACGTTTGCTTCACTGACTCTTTCTCTGTTCACTCTTGCTCTCAAACTCAAAATGAACGCACGTACTGTCGCAACTGAAGCCCTTCTTTCGAAAATTCAGCAACATTTTGAGCAATATCCAGCAATATTTGGTTGACTTTGAAAAGGGTGTGCCATACACGGAACTCTGCAAACATGACCCATGTCAAGTTGACGTGGATTATCAATACTATCTAACACAAATGGTTGCCACTGGAGCAATCACAGGAAGGCAGTTTAGTGCAGTTCATCCAAAGTCTTGGGTCGAGCATTTTTTTGATTTGCAGCAAGCTACTTCACAAGAGGAAGATTGGGTAACTATCCAAAATTTGAAGAATTGGATCAAGACGACCGTTTTTTTCACTTAACACGGGTACAAATTGACCACTGGACCATTGGCAAATAATGAAGACTATTAAACAAATCAATTCTTGTTGAAAAGTGAAATTGATTATGAACCATACACGTTCAACCCAAGAGTGTTGCTGCAAAGTGTGCTGTCATCAAGGCCCTTGCATCTGGAGTGCTTCCACACTATGATCAAGACAATTTTAATCAGAAGTCCATCATTTATGACATTGCTGTTCGTCGTCAAAATTTTATAATGGATACACCAATTGACTATTTCAAATGCCGTTTACAAAGTAACATTTGTTCTGAAGAATTTTGCTGGCATCCAGCTAGCATCATCTTTGAAATGACTTAAGGCGATGAATGCGCCAACCACCACCAGCTCCAAGGATTAGAATTTAGCGAGAGTCACCTCAAGTGGACAATGTGCAAACAGATCAGCCAATACGGGCCTCAGACCCACGCCTTGAGAGATTGAGACTTGGACCACCTGCGCGTGACATACAACCACATTGTTTACGAGCGTGGCTCCAACAAATAGGCGCTACGCGTATAAATATGCTACCAATAAGGTAGCCTAAGGGGCGGAGCTTAACCACACGTCACTATTCACAGAATTCAACAAAAATAAGTACAATTTATACAAGTATCACTTTTATTGTATAAATTTGAAAAATTGAAAATAAATTAGCACAGTTTGTTAATAACAATGGAGGAGGAATGTTGTGATTTTTATTCTAGACTAATTGCTCCATTTTGCATAACAATTAGTGGTGCATCGCAGAGTGGAAAATCTACTCTTGTAAAACAAATTTTAATAAGACGTCATGAAATGATTAACGTTCCAATTGATGATATTCTGTATTGTTACGCCAAGTATCAAAAACAATTGTTTGACGAGTTGAAAAAAAAGATTCCTTCAATTAAATTTTACAAGGAGTTGCCAGAAGAATTTGCAAATCCATTAGATAATCATAAAATTGTTGTTTTGGATGACTTGATGCATGAAAATCGTGCCAAAAAAGATATAGCTGCACAATTTACTCGTACCAGCCATCACAAATATGTTAGCATAATTTTTCTAACAGAAAACTTTTTTGAAAAGAAACAAAGAACGTTAGCAACCAATTGCCACTACATTAGTTTCACAAAAATCCTCGAGAGGTCTCTCAAGTGTTGTGCTTTATGCGGCAATTGGCAAAAAATGGTAAACGAAATGAGGCATTAGAGGAATGTTACGAAAACGTTTTGAAAAAGCCCTACGGGAACATTTTCATTGACTTGTAATAAAGTCAATGCGATTTATATCGTATAAGAGATTGCATTTTCCCCAATATTGGAACTACAGTCTATTACTAGTACAGAGCTGTCGCGGGCGCCAAGCCAACAACGGTCATTATAACGATCGGGCCAATAACTGCAAGCATAGGAATTTTTATAGTAGTGTTTGTTTTTAAATTTTATTGCATTCACCTCGCCCAGAAGAAGGTGACAGTTAAGCTAAAAGCAATTAAGTTATTAAGCAAAACTAACAATGAAAATTGTCAATTTACCTAAAATTTATTATTTTAAATACAAAATTGTTAGGTTAATTACAACTAGCCCAATTTAATTAGCGGACTCACTAACATAGAGTAAATACTAACCTTGCTTTGAATAAAAATTTCTGCTCCATGGACCTAGGCCGAAAGGGGTAGGTGAAACCAAAAAAAAATACAGAGCTGTTGGAAACAAACCATATTTGGACCTTGTTCATCATGGACATTCATTCTTGCGCTGCGGAAATTCAAAAACAGTACACAACTATAATAATAATTTACAACTCTTTGAAAACGGCAAAAACAACAATGGTTCAACTCGAATTGTTTACTCAAGTTTACGAGGCGCTGGTAAAGGTGCAGGAAATTATACCATGTGTCAGAAATGCACATTTAGCAATCTAAGATTTCTAGCCTTTGTCATTCTCAGCTAATTTAATGACTCTATCCTATGCATCCTGTTCTAGATTCCAACCTTAGAGTCGATGAACCCTGTTAGTTAGAAACGCCTAGTTTCAATAAGCTTTAGAACCAACAATAATTCTAAAGTCTTTTTAGTCTTGATCTGTAAACTCACTTAGAAACTAATAAACTCAATCTTTAGTTGCATCACGTTATCAGCACGAATTCATAGTCTTCTAGTGATTGAACAAGAGTTTTCCAGTTTTGCATATTCTGGGATTTTGTGTTTCGGACAGAACCGATAGAACAGTTTTTTGGAAGTTTTGCAAGGTTAAGGCTCTGATACGCCTTCTCCCTATACTCTCCAAGTACAAAAGACGGACATTAAAACAAACTAGGATCGATTTACTGAGAATAGAAAAGGTAATATTTTTTCTAATTTTAACGTAGGAAATTGCAAAAAGGGACCTGCTTGCCTTTTAGTTCCGTGTAGTCATTCCGGTGACCTTCCAATATCTCCATTAGACTAGTAAATTTGGTCTCCAGGTTTTGGACTGCTTTCTCCGCGTTCTGTAGTCTTTCCTGCAGCATTTGCATCTCGGTCTCCTGTCTTCTAGCCTCGGCCTGGACATCGGAAATTTTTCCGGAGTTGACACTCGCAATCGAAGTGCCAGCGATTCCAAGAGCGATGGGGAGAATCACTGTGATTACCATAATTGCAAGTAGGACTGAAAGTGTAATCAATTCTCTTTTCTTGCGGAACAGAACTTGACGCTGACCTTCCTTAGGACACTTTTCAGTCAATTCGTTTAGGAAGAGCTCTCGGTATAGCTTGTTTCATGTTTCATCACCATGTTTTGCAAAAAGAGACTCAAATGAAGAAATAAAACTCTCCGCCTTTGAAGACTTGAGATGGCTTTTCACTTGCTTGAAGAAATTTAAGCAAAACTTTTGTATTAAATTTACAAAATTGTACATTTTATTATTTCACTTATAAATAAAGTGGGATATTTTTATGCCCAGGCTAATGTATTTGCAAGATCTGGTAAAATAAATTTTTTCGTGTCAACAGAACTCAGACCTCGCTTTACCTGCTTAATTGTGTACAGATTTTGCTCATAGCTACAAATAGAATTAAACGTAACGGAATCACCTGTGGGGGTTTCAATTGCTTCGACTAATCGTCAAAATGATACTTTCTCTTTACACATCTTTTTGGAATTCTTTTTGCAACTTTTTGTTCTGTTCTTCAAAAGCGTTAGCTTTAGTTTCATTGCAAAATTAGCGTATTGCATACATTTTCTGTTTCAAAACTGCCATTGCCTTGATTGGCCCGTGGGGGAGTTCGTCCTTGATGCATCCGATAATCTCATGCTAATTTCCAAGAATTCTTTTCTACATCAGACGTTGCTAGTGTGCGCTTTTACGTATTAAATTCAATTAAAGGTTTTAACAATTCGCATTAATAAAATTTTACTGCCGCTGTGATTGCCGTAACTTGACATCCTAGCTTCATCCACTGCGTTAATGCACGGAAATGACAAATGTATTTTTACGGTCGTGAAAGTCGATTAGTTTCTCCGTCTTGAATATTAAGGTTCCAAATTCTCAGTCATGAATCAAATTGTTCATCTCTAGAGTGATTTCTTCTGCACTAACGCATCTCTTCTGAGGCATAGGTGGGAACTGATCTAATTCATCATTTAATTCAAGAAATGTGTGCACCAATTTCAACAAAGTAATCAAAATCCCCAGATTTTTCAACTGCATCAAAAAAGGACTTTGGATCATTTCGCATGCGGCCAAGCTCATCATCTTCAACTCATTCACATTTGCTGTGTGGAAGTTTGTTCTTGAGACAATATCCGTAAACGTTGTTTACATCAAGAAAGATGAACCACGAATTTGGCTTTGAAGAATCATATAATTCTGGTGGTAAAAGTGAATTATTGGTTTTGCAAACAGGTAAGTTTGCAAGTTCCTACAAAAACTAGGCCAGCGCGAATGCTGGCCTAGTTTTATGGCTTATTCATTGAAGGATCTTGAATATTCTTATGCTGCACACGAGTAATTTTAACAGCGGCTTCATAAACGAGCAATGAAAGTGGAAAATAATGACACACTTCTAAACCATAGCCTTGTTGAATGGTGTCTAAAGATTTTTGAAAAGTGATGAGTGTGGACATTTTGCGTTTTGTCTTTTAGCGTGAAGCAAGCTTTTAGAGCAAGTCAATATGGTGAAAGTTTGGAACGAGCATTTTCCAGAACCCCAAGATGGAATATTATTTTTCCTTTTTAATAATAACAACATAATGTAATGTAGAAGCAATTTATTGACTACTTATATTAAAAATAATTCAAAATTTATTTACTCAAACATTGGTTAATAAAGATAATGGCCTATATGGTGAATCAACCGCACCCAATAAAAAAAGGCGATGCATGCACCCAGAACCACTGTAAGTGGTAGGTTTCGAAAGACTCTTGGGAGAAAGAGTAACTAATTTAAATGTTATTTGTTTATTAGCAATTATAACTAAACATCATTAGCTAAATGCCTTTAAGTTTTGTTTTTAATTACAGCAATTCATGGGAAGAGTCCTTCGCGGAAGGGTCTCGCAAAATCTTTTTGCGATATCTTTTCGACAGCAAAGTTAAAAGTGTCGTAGTAGCAAGTATCCAATGCTCCCCCTGGAGAGAGTTGTCTTTGAACAAAAGGAAGACAAAATGGATCACAAAGAAAAGGAGGATAATTTCAATTTGGAGGCTGAGAATATTGTAGCGGACAAGAATACTGAAGAATTAGTGATTAGTCGAGGTTGGTCTTTTGACTTTGATTTTGATCTACCAAGTTTAAACGCGTCGGAGTTTAATTTTGACGCTGTGTAGAGAAGAAAAGATTCCCGCCGTTTTCCGACCATGGGCCCTTTAGTTTTATTACTTTGGGACTTCAATAAATTTTGCCTTCTCTTGAAACTCAATTGTTGTTGTATACTTACTTTTTAAGATCTTGTGGCGATAATGTAAAAAAATTTTTGAGAAGGGTCCTCTAGTTAGAAACTGGTCGCAGGTAGCCCTTTCCTTTTCCAATTTTCATTTCCCGTTCCTTTATCAATAAGAAGTACCCTCGGCACACGTGAGCTCACGAAGCTCACGTGAAAGAGCAAATTTTTATTGGAAATGATATTACTCATCCTGGAATTCGGTTTGACAAATGAAGAGTCAAACGAAGCTTATTAAGGCTTAGAGAATATTTGAAAGAGTCAAATTCAGTTTTGATTGAGTTGTACCAGAAAACGGTTCTGAGGTCTTTCTATAGTCAATCGACAACTTTGAATCTATCAAAAATATTTCATTGAATGTTTATCAACATGTTGGGCAGGGCAAAATTCGGCCTTTGCGAAATACTCAATGTGCTCGTGAATGCCATATTGATTTGCTACTTGTGTTCGACGGAAATAAATCTAACATTATTCTTATAGACGACAAATCGGCATTTCTTGGGCTTAGTACAAAAAAGCGCTATATTTTTGCAATCAATGCAATATGTCTTTTCTGCAGCAACATGTGCTTGATTACCACATGCTTACATGCTACGTGGGTGAAAGTCCGCAGATCATTTTAAAGGACCCTCGGCTTTCCTTTTTCAAATTTAAAAATTACTCAAGCAATGGAGCAACCAAATACAGTGCTTTTGGATATTCAAGGCAACGGAGTAAAGATCAGCAACAGATCTTTCCACTCCATTCCAATTGCCAGTTCTTATGTGAATTTTGAATTTGGTGAAAAAAGTTGATTTCATATTACTCAGGTCCTGATTATAAATATTGAATGGTATTTTTGGTTTGTCGGAAAATTTTTTGGTTGGGAACACGGATTTATTAAATCTGCAGTTCCAGTTGCAGGTCAAGTAAGATTACTTTAATTTAAGTCTAAAATTTTAGAAATAAAGAATAAAATTTCCTCATTATATGAATCGAAATAAAAACAAATCGGGAAATTACTAACCTAATGAATTTACTTTTTAGAAAACCATTTGTTGGGAGGCTAAATATGCAGATGGGTTAAGCTTGTCTAGGTTAGTTACCACTGTCTCTGCAATCTAATAGAGAACAATCTCAAGTAATCTGACTAACCTTAATTAAAGTAAATCGATCGACTACTAAACTATTACTGAACTGGATATTTCATATAGATTTAAATCAATTTCACATTTTGTAGTTAGAGAACGCAAAAGGCAAGGTCACGTGGTTTTGGTTTTGTTTATTCCAGGAGATTGATGCTGCTACAGCTGCTTTAATTTTAAGGCGACCTCAACTTGACTGGATAAACATTGGGGCACTTTCTAACCTATTAAATTAGGTTTAAGTTAGGGTTATGTTATAACCTGTCAGATTAGGTTTAAGTTAGGAATTGTTCTAAACTATCAGATTAGGTTTGAGTTAGGGTTATGTTCTAACCTAGTGCTTTATGTTGCAATATTAAATGGATTACAATTAGGCTGTAATTGTCATTAGCATACTTTATTTTATTTAGTATTTAGTTTAAGAGTACGTTTACTTTTTGATATTTGATGTATAAATCCGATTAAGCCATATGTACACTTAGAATCGCATAAATCGTAGTAACCGTTTAGTTTATTGAACAGCAAAACCAAGGCTTAATTTGTAAATTGTGAAAGTTTTTCTAAGCTTTAAAAGTACACTTTGGCAAACATTTGTTTTGTGACTGTTGTCAGGAAGGTTTGACATTGACATTGCGAATCGACCCTGCCTAGCCGTATATTGTTGTCGCGAAGCAATAACTACGGCTAGTTTTAAATAAAATGATCTTACCTTGAGATAAGTTCTGGAGTTTTTCACCGTTTCTGATCAACGTGGTTTTTATTCTTGCGGTAGAGAGAAGAGGTTAACGGTCGACGGACCATAAGTGTGAGGGTTGTAGACCTCTGACCTCGCAACTCGACGTCTCGCTGGGGCGGTCGCTTGATGATCTCCAGTGCCCTGGTTCAACCCTATCTGTTCCAACCCATCTAACGATGGGTTAGTGTCTACCACAAGAACAAATGACTCCAAGATCAACAACACGACTTGGTGAGGTTTATGTTTATTGATGGTTATAGCTCCCTATTTTAGTAACAGGATATTCGCCGCGTTGAGGAGAGACCTCCATACAGAGCTTATCTCTCCTCAACTGCCTTTACTCGACTCTCTCTGGGTAACCTCAGGCATGGCTTTTAGGTGTCCTTGCTAACGTTAACTAACTGAAGGTAAGAGTGGTTTACCTTAGTTAAACAGTCTAACCTGTGAGGTAAAGCCTCTAGGAATGTACCTCACACTACCTCCAGTCGACCAGGCAACGCCGACCAGGCAACAAGATCATTGACCTCACTACTTCCAGTCGACCAGGCCACCCCCAACATGGACCCGCTGCCTCACTCTCCATTGCAGTACCAGCCTTTGTCAATACGACGGTACTACAAATTCTGTTAAGTACCTGGATCAACTCGAACAAGCGTCGATTGAGTGCAATAAGGATGAAACCTGAATGCTGCAGATCCTCGAGCACTGTCAGAAATGCACTTTTAGCGATCTAAGATTTCTAGCCTTTGTCATTCTTCAACTGATTTAATGACCCTATCCTATGCATCTTGTTCTAGATTCCAACCTTAGAGTCGATGAACCCTGTTAGTTAGAAACGTTTCAATAAGCTTTAGAACCAACAATAATTCTAAAGTCTTTTCAGTCTTGATCTGTAAACTCACTTAGAAACTAATAAACTCAATCTTTAATTGCATCAAGCACTTCTTTGACGTATTCCAGAAGCGCCTCGCCGACAATGGAAGTGACCCGAAAGCCTTATGGTAGGAGGCCGTCGTTGACTTCACGACTTTCTTCGATAAACAAACCTAAAAGAATGAAGCACGTCGATTACTCCGTGAAACCGGTACAAGATTGGAGACCATACACTGCTGTATGTCACGCAGCGCTGCCGTTATTTTGCCCTTTCGGAACTACATATGAGAGAAAAAAAAAGGTCAGAAAGTTAATAGAAGGCATCCCCAACGACCTTCATGGACGCTCGTAGCGAGACCATGGCCATATTCACGGAAATCTTTCGTGACCTCCTGAACAGCTGGTATCTTGAAAGGACAATTTACCGTCAAAAAACGGAAGTCGGGAATTATTCCTTTCCTGCTCAGACCACCGGTCAACAACCTCTCGCTCAAGCCCAATGGCGAACAAATGGCTACACCAATTTACCGAAAACGTCAAATTACCCCGCCGGCAATACCATCACTCTTTTCGATTAGCCAACAAGCCCCACCGTCTATTCCACCGCTCATGCAGCCTCCAGGGCGCCAGCAAATAAAAGATATATTTGCACATTTGGCACTGTCGTGACCTCTCATCTGTCGTTAGTCGACCCCATCATTGCTCATGATTCCCCCCATTTGAGACGTCACATTGGTAGGTGACAATACGAACAAAATAGATTCAGCCTGATTCTGGCTTAACAGCGAACTCTTAATTTTTCAGAGTAAATATTTGCGTTGCTAAAGGATGAAGAAGTCTGTCCTATTTTAAACTTGGGGTCTTTAGATACTGCATACCGTAGGCGTTCGGAATAGTTTAGTGTTGTTAGAAAATGATTCATCACAGCAATCTAGTTTCACACTTGTATGGCTTTGTTAATTATTGTTTTGTGTCTAGCAAGCACTGTTCCCATGTCTCTTGCAAACATTTCAATTAACTTAACTGTATTGAAAAATCCCTCTTGAAAACTTCAGCATTAACTATCTCTGGGAAGATTAGTCGCCTCTTGACGATTTGTCTAGAAAAAATGTTAAAAAGTAACCAGTGTGACAATTAGAAGCATATTGAATGGCGCTGTGTTTAGTCGAGTTCCGGTCGAAGGACCAGATGCCTAGCATCTCTAGTGCTATATCACATTTGACCTCCTGGGGGTGAGTCCCGAAGGAGTTACCTTCACCAACCAAACCTGCAAAGTACGAACTGGCTGTTTCTAACCCAGTCGTATGGTTTTCACACAGAAAAGTGCATTGTACTGAGCATTTTGGGGGGTCTTGTGAAAGAAATTTAAAACCAGTTCTACCTTGACACTCGTGTACTTGGGGTACTCAAAAACTATAAAACTTAAAGCAAAACATCAAACAATGAGCTTAATACGTGACTTTTTTAAAACATATTCCTAAATATACCTACGATTATTGTGTCAGCCATACAAGACCGTACTATGACATGGGAGCCCATGAGGCACCTGCCCCTAAGTTTGACAAAGAGTAACATGAAATGTAAGATAAAACTCAAACAAATTAAAAATGTATATTAAGTTTAAAGGCTTCCTTGTCTTGAGACGGGCTTGTTTGGAAATTTACCGTAACATGAAAACAGAAAAGCAAGTCCTATCTCTGTATGCATAACTCGCAGTAGTAGGCTTTCATTTCCCTAATTCACTCACTTACATGTGCTAAAGTATGGTTAAAAAAATACTTTTTTTTAATAAGATAAAATTATAGAATCAAAAAGAGAAGGGCCCTGCAGGGCCTATCTCGAAGCTTTATGCAGGGGCGTCTCGAATTTGTTCTCTTGCCTGTGCTGGCTATGGGCTGTCTTGAGGTGTCTACCGAGGTTGGACACGCTGGTTTTACTCATAACAACGACCTTTGGGGTCCCTTGAGCCTCGCATAATTTGCATAAGGCTGAGTACCCACCCTCCTCTTTCAAAAAGTCCTTCCAAATGGGATTAGTCGAAATATCGCCCCGTTTCAAGGGCCCTGGGGTGTAGAACTCCACGAAAACTTTCTTCTCATGACCCTTTGAACCTGGGGGTGGGGAAAAGTGCGTTTTGAATTTTCAAGTTTAAAAAAAAAGTTAGTTTGAAAATTTTATCTTTTAAACTTACGACAATCTTCAAAGTCTCCTCCCACTCCTGATCCCTCCGTTCCCTCTGACACAAGCTCCTCCTCCTCCCTGTCCGGTAGTATAGATTCCGAGTAACTACCTTCATCACAGTCGCTGTTAACCTTCCCTTCCTCTTCAAAGGGGTCCACCTCCTGCTGGATGGCCGATAATATTTTCTCGTTACTTTTTCCTATAACAAAGCAATTTTTTTAAACAATCACATTTTTGCTTGAAAATTAAATTCAACCCCGGAGTAAAGTTTATTTAACTTTAAAAATAAACTATTTTGATTATTTTTTAATCTAAGCATTTATTTAAAGTGTTTTTTTTCTAGAAATTTATTTCAAATGTTTTCTAATCTAGAAATTTATTTCAAATTATTTTATTTAATTTGAAAGTTTGGACTTTTTGTACTTTTAGAAAAAACTTACTGCGCTTTGATGCGATGTGTTTTGCCCTTTCTCGACGTGCTTTCGCTGCAGAACGACTTTTGAGTGTCGAGGATCGATTTGCATGATCTTGTTCTAAATCTGCATGTTCTTGTTCTAAATTTTTTGAAGACACCTTTTCTAAATCTGAAGATTCTGCTGCCTTTGAGAACTGGAGTGAGAGACCATTGGCTGCGAGATCAGCGATGTTACTCCAGTGACCCATCACGCTCTGGTAGAGGCACTGCTCTCGGCTGAACAGCTCCTTTTGAATTTCAAACTGTTCTAAACATATAAATCAACATATTAATTCCAAATATAGGTAACAGTATAGGTAACAGTAGAAAACATATGTGTAACAATTTTAAAACATATGTAACTTTTTTTTAAAAAAACGTGACATTTTCGAAAAAAAGAAGAAGTATGTGTACCTTTGTTGAACAAGACTTATGTGTAATATTTTTGAAGACATATGAGTAACATTTTTAAAAACTTAAGTGTGAAATTTTTTGAAACATAAGTGTAACATTTTGAAAAACGTATGTGTAACATTTTTTTTTAAATGCATGTTGGTGTCTTACCGTTCCTGTTGTTGAGGATCTCCTCCACAATGGCCATCTTCATGTTGACCTCTGCTCTGAAAACGTTAAGTGCCTTCTCCAATTGGTTCACCTTAAAGGCAATGTCAGCCGTATCCATCTTCAGATCTGTTTGAAAGTTATGTATGATTATGGTTAGTCTCCCATTTGAATCATGGTTGTCCGTCAAATGATGAAAGCAACTGTTATTGATTATTATTATTAAGCATGCATAATGGAAAAAATTTACTAACCTTGTTGTGTGTTCTGAGCTATTCTTTGATAAATATTATATATATTCTTTGACTATTCTTAGGAGTTACAAGTTCTAATGAAAGTTGTATTTTTTGTAAGTTTTGTATTATGATTTGTTTGAATTAGTAAAACAAAAGCTATACTTAAAGCACACTTGAATTTATTTCACATCCCTACCCTAGTATTTTCGGTCCCACTAAAAGTCACCCATCATTTGGCATTTGTGTACTCAATGCACTTCATATGCACTGACATTGACATTGTAATTGTAAATAGAAGGCGCTAGTCGTCTTTAAATGCCATTTTAAACCGATCGACGGAAAACGTAGATTTCAATTTTATATAAAAAATTGATTTTTACAATGACCAAACAAATGTATAGTTTTTGGTTACAAAGGCTATAAGTGAATGCTTTAAGTAAAATAGAGTCAGTATTTTGCCTCTTTGGAACCCAAGAAACTGGAGTCAGTATTATAAAGCATATTGTGTTAAAGTTTTGTGTATACAAACCTCAACATGGTTCATTTGTTATAATTAGTCTATACTTGATTCTCTACTTACGATGAAAAAATTTCAAGTTAAACTTATATATGCGCTACAAAAATGACCTTTCCAAGAGTAATTGTATTATGTCCAATTTTACTGTACTTCCAAATGAGGAATATGTGAATTTCAAATAAGTTAACCTCAAGAACAACTTCCCTAACTGCACTTTTCTTAGGTTCTTTTTAGAACTTATTTCATGAAAACAAAAATATTGTGCTGGCGATAATACAGGTGAAAACAACGTACCCCAATTGTAATTTAAAAATACAAATCTACCTTATGAACTAACCTGTAGATGTATTTTTTAGCTTACATTTTAGTAAAAAACAAAATCAATTAATATCCCAGCAAGACCTCTGGACGTCATACTATCAAGCAACCTCAAACCTCCAACTTTTCTTTTTATAAAAAAAAGTTATTCCATGACCCATATTAAATCCATGGCTTCTAAAGTATATCTAAGCAATAAAGGATAGTTTTGGTACAACGAAAAGTTACGACGGTTGACAAACGATTACAATTGACAATTAATCACCCACAGAGAATAATGAGAATGCCAAAATTAGACGACATGTTAGTTGGTTTTTTAGTCGAATACTACATGACAGCGAATTTCTTCATCCAATAAATTTTTTCCTAAGGTGACCTTCTTGTAGCTACTGTTTAGAAAAAGAGAATAATGCTAGGATGTTTTAATTCTCCTACCCATTACGCCTGGAGTTGAAAAAATTCATTTCGTATGTCTTTCATAACTGCAAACGTTATAGCGGCAGTTTGTGCTACAAAACTTCTAGACTCAGAGAACTATTTGAGAAATGCTAGTTAAAAGGTTTATGTAAAATTCGTTATGTTCTGATTTTCAAACCCCTTGTGGAAGGAAAGGGGATTGCCAATTCCATAAGTTTCATAATTGCCTTGTTGGCGCAATTTATTATAAAAGAATTTTGTTGAAAATAAAATTACTTTATTTTAGTTTCCCTATTATGTATAATTTTTTGCGTATCGCAAATATTTTTTTGCAAACAAGCAGTGGACATACTGCTGAACTCTTTATAGTAGGATATGCACACTCTGAGGTCGTATATTCGTATATTTGTGTTTGAAGTAAATCTTTTATCCGTGTTCTTGGGACACTGATACGTAATTGCAATACAAACGATCTGTGTTCCTGGTTATCTTTACAATATAAAATACAATATGAAGGCTTCGAAAATATTCCGGTACCGTAGTAATTAAACCCATTTGTAAAATATTGTACAAAAGGAGGCGAGAAGAAAATCCGCGAATATGTTTGTTTTTGTTTGAAGAATTCCTGTTTACATTCCCTAGCTTACGAAATACAATTACTACAGCATTCTTCAACTAAATAAGCAAAATTAATGTAAAAAATTAGGCAAAATGATTATTCTTAATCTTTAATATCTAATAAATGAAAGTTGGCACGAAATGCAGTCGAAATGTCACCATGAGACTCATTGAAATCAGTTCCTGGTAAAATTGGCTCCTTGTTTTGAATCAAAAGGAATAACAGGTCTGCATTTTTTCTATTTAATATAAGGAAACAAATATTAGCTTATTTTTAAAAAATTGTGTAAGCAAAAGCCTGGGCACGATGTTCTGAAAAACAATTCTCTCTTTATCAAAAGCGCGTTTCTTTTAAGTTGTTGTTAGTTTTAGATAAAATGAAAAGTTGTGATTTTCCCAACGACCCAGATGACCCCTGATCCTCTCCCTCTAATAAGTGCGATGACTCCTTTAATGACCCCCAAAACTGAAAAATCGGTGTTTTGAGATTTGACTAATTTTGCATAACTTGAATTGCTAAGACGGTGCCAATTACTCCCAAGTGACTCCTGACACGCATTCCCCGCAGTGCGATGGCCTCCTATCTGACCTCTAAAACCAAAGAGTATTCCAACTTTTTAATTTAATACTTTTAAGTAAATACGACTAATTATTAGAACAATTGAGCATAACACTATAACACACGTTAGAATAATCAACGACTTATTCATGAAGCAAACAGTAATGTGTTGAGGAACTTAGCTCGATAAATGCACTTTTCTTAGAAAGCCTGTTCCAGAACAGAAGAACCTTGAATAACTGTTTTAAACTAATTGTCACTTCAACTATTTTATCTTTTCAACAACAATAAAAAAAATTCTTCTTTTACTTATAAGCACTTACTACATTATGTATGCCAGCTAAATACCTAATACTCAATTAGTGTTTAGCAGCATTCACTTAGCGTTTATATTATTTTTGCAAGTTTTTGCACCATGGGTTTTTTCCCTTAGTATATACTTTTTTGGTAAGCTTCCGAGTTGGTCTAGTGGTTAAATCTTTGGTCTCTCTCCACTAGCCAGCTTGAGAACGGAGGTTCAAATCCCCCAATCAGACATTAAAATTCTTTGCTAATGGTTTTGACCTTTCATTATTCCCCATAAAATAACGAAATATTATGGTTATACATCTTGTGCCTGCTTGATGACAACATATATACCTTCTCGTTGCTTGTTGACTATCCGCTCTGTGGGGTTGGCATATAACGATTCGTTCCCTTGACCGATATCAGTGTTTCATAAATTATAATATTATAATAAACATTCACGTTTCAACACTAACATTCAATTACAAGTTGAATTCAAAAAGAATCAAATATAACGCTACTAAATAAAAATAGACGCTTGGGTCGATTTTACATGAGGAAAACGCCATAGAAAGTCTAGGCAGGGACTGTTCAGGTCGGTTTAGGCGAAATCAAATAAAGTCTTTAAATAAAAAGATTACACGAACTCCAATTGAAAAAAATCAGGCGTTATTGTGGGGATCAACTTAGATCGAAGAGACAGAAGAAATAGAAACGTTTGATTATTACCTGATTCTAACCTACTCAATTATCCAAGCTTGTTGAATATGTTTGAATTTTTTAAGTTTTCGACAAGGTTATAGCAACATTATGGTTTAACCGTTTATTTAGTTAGCTTAATCATTTTCAAAAAAATCCTATAAAAAGTAGCTACCTTCTTAACAGGATCTCATTCAAAAACACATTAAAGTTAAGCAGCAAATCATGGTTTCGAAACTTCTTTTAGTAGTTTTTGCTATCGGATTCATCGCCAGCGCCTTCTCACTCGATAATAGTAAGCCTGTAGTTTAGAACTGATGACAAAAATTGTCTTTTTTGTTCAAAATATTAATTTTCAAGATTGTAGTCTGAACGATAAGTTTGGACTTTCTGCTAAAATATTTGAATATTTTATTTTGGCAATGAACTTGCAAATTAAGCCAAAGAGTTAGTTATCTCTATGACTACCAAAGTACTAGTTTTGTTCAACCCTTGTGTGAATTTTGTAAACCATTACTGAAAAAATATCAAAATTGTGTACGTGGTCAAACGTGTGTTTTAATACACAAATAATAGTGTTATTATTTTATTTTACATTTTAGCTCCAAATAGTTTCACTGAACACGACGAATGCATTAGAAGTTGTCACAAACTTTGTGGATTAGAAAATCTTAAATGTGACGAAGCGCGCTCATGTTTCTCTGTGTCAGAATATGGCTACTATGGCTACAATTGTGTATCTAGTTGAAAATGAGTCCATCAATCTATCAATACAAAATGCATTTGAATAATAGTCAAAGTGCTGTAGATGTTCCCCTAAATTTAAATATAACTAACACCATGTTATAAAATAAAGAGATGATGATTAAGCTACAAAAGTGTATTGGCTGCTTTTTCCCAAAGTTTATTTAATTTTTTTCACACAATTTTTAATATTTTTAATTTATTGTTCCCTTATTAAAGGCGGTCATGTGGCGTCAACTGGTGAGAGAGTCTTTCTCTCACGCCTGAGAACGTGAGTTCGAATCCCATGATAAGAGGCGAAAAAGTTTTTACTGTTGGAATTTTCTTTAAGGAGTTTCCATGCCTCTGAATTTGTGTTTGCCCATTTCATCGTGATTAGGATGCAGAATCAGAGGATATAGAATTGATCCAAAAATATTTCAGTATCCTCCAAAAATTCTAAACGCTACTTTTTGCATACATTTTTGATAATTAGTTTGTATGCATTGTGTTGCATGTGCATAAGCTGAAAGCTGCCAGATTTACTTATTTTTTCCGATTCAACGCATTCAGAGTTAAGAATTCTGTGACCCACCTGACTCAGATTGATTGGAATCGTTCGACGAAGAATCGGTTAAGGTGACCCGTGCTTTTGCATGCGATTCACTCTTGCGTGAAATGATTTTGACGCGTGGTGAGGTGGTGCTTTGTAGTTATGTACTAACATTACATTTATTGTTTCACTGATACATGTATTTAATACAATTTTTCTTTTTTATCAAATCTCTTGGTAAAGTTATTAAGGTAGGGGTATTTATGTTTTCCCGAAAAATATCAAAAGTGACTCTTTGCATGCATTTTTCTACGTAAACTAAAATAGTAGAAGTATTATTGACTATTTCTTTATTAGTTTGCTGCTACTTAGCTTATTTGCATGTAATTGCAGAACAACATTAATAAACGTAATCCATTCTTAGCTATACTGAAACGAAAACCTAACATAACATAGTAAAGTAAGTTAAAACAATTTTTTAACAAATGAGATTTATTAGCTGTGTAAGCTCTTTATCGAGACTGAAAACCATGAAATGATTCAAGGCTGGATTAGACATAGGTAAAACCACATAGCTGAAATCCACATAAAACCAAAGTTTTAATATGTAGGATTTGCAGAATCCGGCGAACATGACATGTTACTTCAAACCATCTCTAGCTAATTGTTTTGAAGAGAAAATCAACGGTAAATTCAATATGCAATGGACCTCGGCTAGAATAAATCTGATAAAATGTGTTCAGTGTAAGCGGGGTTCACTGTAGCCGGGTTTTATTTCATTGAAATCCCCATTCAAGTAGCCTATTTAGCCCTCTTCGTTGTAACCGGGTTTTCGTACTATCCAAAGTCACTCTAGGCGAGGTCCACTGTACAACAAGCTATTAAAAAAAAGTAATGGAAAAAGAAAATTCTTTACTAATGAATAACATTTTTTAAGAGCATCAACTATTAAATGCTTCAAGAACTTCTGGAAAAAAAGTAATACATCTAGTTCTCTAGATGTAGAACTTGTGTTTGTAAAAAACGTTTCGATTTAGGCAAAGACTAGAAAAACAACATGCAACAACAACCCAGCCCATGCAATGCTAGTGAAAAAACAACGTTCAAGTGAGCGAAAAAACTATTTATTAAACACAATTTCAAGTCAAAATAATTTGCTAGAATTTTGACGCAGTAAATTTTTGTATTTTAGAAACTATAGCAATTAAATGCTTCAAGGTAGCATGAGTTGAAGTAAAATTTTAGAAGTAAAGCGTTTGTGTTCTGCAGTAATGCAAAGTTATGGGTTTAGGTCTAAATAAGTAACCAACACTGTTTGTTGGTTACTCTTTTCCCATCTTCATGACAAGCTACGCTTACCAACAAACATTGTTTGTTTAATGTTTATAGATTTGTTTTTCAAACAATTTGTCATACTGTCCCTTAGCCAAGCTCCGTTTCCTTTATAGCTTGTATAGAAATTAGTTTAAGTCACCCTAACATTTTTTCTAAAATCCTAGGAGTAGCATTCTGCTTCTGCCTATGCTTCGGCAACTTGGATGCCACAAAAGTAAGTTACTAATATGTAACTAATTAAGCATAACATATAATGGTTCCATGTCAATACCGAGAAAACCAAAACCGAGAACGGCTCTAAGAATAACTTGGGCTTTCTCGGTTTTGTTTTTCTCGGTTTTGGTCGTTCTCGGTTTAGGTTTCTCGGTTTAGGTTTTCCGATTTTGGTTTCTCGGTATTGACCTGCTACCCATATAATTTAACTTACACAAATAGGTACTTGGATTTTTTTTTGAAATTTTTATTCACGAAAGAAAGTTAAAGTGCAAAATTCTATTTCGGAGGTTTTAAAAATTTGAGTGACTTGACACGAGCAACAAGAAATACAATTTGAAAAATCCCTCTTGTCACGCACGCTACTGTCTTTATTAAATAATATGATATTTTTTTAAGAATTTTAATGACTTAAAAAATTTAATTGATTTTGTTTGTGATTGTAAGAAATATTTTATTGGTATCGTATCACTTCCACTTTCTTTACCATAACATTTCCGGTTAGGGTAAAGAAAGTCTAAAAGTCACACTAACCACAACTGAGCTGGGCACAGGTAATTTCGAATGCATGTACATTGTTAAATTTCCTTCATTCTAAAGTGGTTGAAATTTTATAGGATGGATTTACACCAGATTGTTATGCATGATGAATGTGGTAGTACCAATCTGTATAAAATTTAATTAAAGTAAATACCATTAAATATTCATGTAAATAAATACTTGCTAAATATAAATATTGTATGAAAAATAACATTATTGAGTAGCTGTTTTTGAAATCGACAAATGGATGTCCCCCTCAATGTCACCGATTTTTATGAAAATTGGTGATTATGTTAAGTAGTAAGAGTGAAAGTTTTTTGCAACTGTTCTTGACCTCTGACTTTTGGTTTGGGCTGTGCAGAGGGTCAAAGTTGAAGACTTGCAAAACTTACTTACGGTCTAGTTTTCTCAATAATTAACATATTTACTTGGGGTTTGCGCTAAAACCA
>VYYI01000912.1:0-13202 GCA_021029175.1 Bilobella aurantiaca
ATTGGATTTAGAACGCAAGCCACAACTATAACTCCAGCCACTTGCAATATTCCCTGCAAACATTTATCATTCATAATACTTGTAATATTGTGTACTAAATGGATCAGAGCTCTCCGAAAAATTTCCAGCGAAGTGTCTGACCCATTGTGTCTATTGCAAGTGAGAATCTTACTGTTATGGCGTAGAAGAGCATCAGTATCAAGACTTCATCAACATTAGACATATCCTTTGAAAATCGATTCATAATGTTACCTGAAAAATTTAACAAAAACTGTAAAAAAAAAAATTTCGGATTAGCATATGTTGAACTGAATTACCAGAAGGATTCTGTTCAAAGAATTGGAGTGGTGCGTTGATGAGGCCTTTAAGAGCACCTTCATGTAACTTTTTGCATGAAGAATTTCCAGCACGAAAGAAGAAGAAATTCGCAATTACTCCAACAAATATGTCCAGCACTATTAGCCCACCGTAAAGACGCATATATAATGTTGCAGAAGAGACTTTGGAGGCGTCTTCGGAGTTTGTCCTATTGTAAATTAATTATACACTTAAACTAATAATAAATGACTACAGTAAAGCTCGGACAACATTGCTGACACATGTTGTGAATGCATCGTTTTTCACAACGTTTTTGGCATATTTCAGCTGCCTCATGCAGAAAATGATGATATGTTACCTTGTTCTCTGAAATTTGCCTGATGGAAAAGGTTCACTATTCTTGCAATCATGTTTAAATGAAAAGAAAGGCGAAAAGTTGGTGAAGATTTTTATTTTATTATAAATGTCCGATAGCGCCGCAGCAATTCATAATTTTTACTCCCAGCCGTGGAGTTAAAAATTTTTTTATCAAAACTTCTTAAATTAAATACGTTGCATCTACAACACAACAAGTAGATGTTTGTCTTTGTTACCTCTGAGCGCCACACAATGACCGAATAAAGGCCATAAAATAGTTATTCCAATGTAGGACAAAAATCAAATTTACCATTTTGTTAAGATGATGTCGGATGCACTTAGACAACCTTGTGAGATAAGCAATAGTAGTAGTGTTAGGATGACTACTATTACACTGTTGCCGGCTTTTATATATTGCCAGCATATTCTCATTCCAATTAAACCAGTACGATTCAATTCTGCAGTGTTGTCAGTTTTCTCAATTAAAGGACGAGACTCATCCATTGATTCTTCATCGGCAGAATCGATATTGCTGCAATTCAAAACATTGAAGGAAGTTCGATTATAGACCAGAAATGACCAAATCAATACAAATATGTAAATCAAGTACAACAGTATTTTCTTGTTAGTATTTAAAAAAAATAAAGCTTACTTATCATTTTTCTGCAGCTTGCCATCCGTTGTTGGGAGGTTTTCTGTTTTAAATTCAACTGTCTGTCTAAACTGTTCTTGATTGGTTTGCTCGATTTGATGCCGCATTCCAGAAGCTTTAATCCTCCCATTCTCCATCAAAAACACTAAATTGTCTCGTTCAATAAACTGGACATGATTTGTTGATACTAAAAGGCACTTTTTTCTAAGCATTCCTTGAATTGCTTTACTCCAAATTTCCTGCCCAACTTTATAATCAACGGCACTCAGAACATCATCCAGTAAATATATATCAGCGTCTGCGTATAGTGCCCTTGCTAAATTTATTCTTGACTTTTGTCCACCACTTAGCGTACTTCCTTTGTCTCCAACCAAAGTAGAATCTCCTTGAGGAAAACGATTGATATCTTGAATTAGCGCAGTTGCGTCTAGGACGGCATAATAAAATTTGGGCTCCATTTGTTTTCCAAACAAGATGTTTTCTCGTATTGTTCCGTAAAATGCCCACGGATTTTGAGCAACAAAACCAAATCGTCCCTCAGTAACTATTCCACCTCCGAGAGTGATCAATTCACCGAGAATGGCGTTAAATAGGGTACTCTATGCAAAATTTGCCAAAATTAGTGACTTAAGCTTTATAAGAATTTAATAGTAAGTCATACTTTTCCAGACCCAACGGAACCAAGTATGAATACAGGTTTTCCTGCAGATGCATTTAGTTCGATTTCATTGAGCGCTGGTGGCGAAGCCTTTTCCCACGTGCCGCTATAATTCAAAACATCTACTTTTCCAGGCGTTTGAAATGGTGCTGGCTTTCCAATCAAATGTTGAACGTTATTTGGCGAGTATTCGGGGAGAAGCAAAAACTCCTGAAAAATTTATATAGTCACGCTATTATATACAATTAGTAAGATTATGTGTTTATTTTAAGAATTTAGCAATTTTTGTTAGTTGCTATTTTGATTTATTTTTGTAATTTTTTTTTTTGTGATTCTTTGACATTCGGCTATGGCATGGTCAATGTTGCGTGTGCTAGATAGTGGGGGAGGGTGGTTTCGGCCTGTGAGTTGACAAGGAAGTTCCAAGGTCTGAAGCTAATGGATTTTCTTGCTTAGGCAGAGACTGAGCACCGTCTTAAGCATACCCACCCATCTTCAGCCTCCACAACCGCAACTTTCCAGGCCTCCACACACCACTACCACACCACCACTTTTTTCTGTGCTGGTTACTATGCTGGTTCCGGGATTAGATCTCGGCACCTACCCAAGTTAGGGCAAGGGTCCCAACCCCCCGGACTACGGGCCTTGGGTTTGTAATTCATTTTTTAGCAAGCATGAGATATGAAATGATATGTAATGTGTTTTAATGATTAACCAAGTTAAGCCATGGCTACAAAACAAATTATATTGGAAGCGCAGCATATTCTTTTGAATTTTTTGTGAAAATCTATTTAAATTCACAGGAATGAGATTTTTAGAAATAAATTATTAGTAATTTCCCAGTTCTAGTAATATTGGTTATTGGAATATGTCCTAAATCATGAAACTTTTTTTCCCCAAATTTCCTTGTTACATACTTTACCTGAAATCGTTTTGTAGCAACTTTTATATCTGTAAGGTTGAGTAAAGCGGGCAACAATTTTGAGCTCAGGATTCCTGACACAACATTGTAAAATGACATGGCGACAAACACCTAGAAAGAATGTTTGATTTTATTATATATGTTTGTTGATACCGATATTGTTACCATCTTTAAAATTTATTTAATTACCTTCTCAGTAGTAATTGAGTTGTGTGTTAGAACGTATACAAGCAAAGTAGAAAAAATTATCAAACGAGAGTAAATGTTTCCTATGTGAAAAAATACTGAATTTAATCTTGCTCTCTCTTTCAATGTCCCCAGCTCTAAACTGCAACAAGTTATTAATAAACAAAGTTAAATATGATTAAAAAAAACGGGTTTACTTTCTTTTATCCGTCACAGATTTTAACAATAGATTCTCCCAGGCATTGGTTTTGATTACTCGAATTTCTGCAATAATGTGATCAATCAGTGACAGCCTTCCATCAGTGCAAATCGCAGTGCGCCGCCTCAGTGCCATGTATAAAGTTCCGACTATGCCTGAAAAGCAAATTCACCAAATATGATTTATATAGTTATATTATTAATTATTTATTATATTTGAAATTATTAATAAAATCTTCCCCTATTTTTATAATAAATCTTTGTCAAACTTAACTTTGAACCCACTGTCGAGTACAACAGAATTAGTTTTACATTAAATTCATCGTACTTATTCGGCATACCTGACAAAGCGGTGAGGACGAACATTGCAATAAAGCCTACCAAGGTTTCTGGTCCGTAATTTGTCCAAAGTATAGCTGCCGACACAACAAACATCAGAGGACCAAGCCAGATAGAATGAATCAGCCCGATCGGCAATTCGAAACATTTCATATCACTTGCTATTAAATTTGCAGGGCTCACTGCCTGCGAAGACTGAATTGATGCAAGGTTAACACAAAACAGCTTTTGAAATATTAGAACAGTCATGCCAGACGCAATGTTGCAGCCGAGCTCAACGGAACTTAAGTACCAATGAACGTGAATGAATGTATAGGCAGTAGATAGCAGAACAAAAACAAAGGAAACATAAAATATATCCAGACGATCTGAAGCGCCGTACACTCGAACAAACTTGCCGAGCGTCAAACATAACGCTATTCTATGTAAACATACAAAATTCGATTTTAGATTGTGCGAAATATTCATAAAAAGATAAGAAAAAACTTTTAAAAAACCAAAATTTTTAAAGCTAACAAATTTTACTTATTCTTTTTTTTACTGCATTTGCACTGATTGTTACAGAAAATGTGTATTGCTAAATTAGTGCAAACTCTGTTCAATTAAGCAATCAATTATAATAACAAGTCATTCTTCTGCCATTTCACAATTCCTAATTAAAAGTTATAAACAAATATAGCTTGGTTAGTAGCAATTACTAGAAAATTAAGCTCTTCATACTACTGCCATTGATGACAATATAAATTTTATAACTTATATTATGTATTTTAAAACTTACTGAATAAGTCCTTCTTTTAGGAAATATATAACTCCTATTAGCATATATTGTGCTCCAAAGACACGAAACATTGCTTTCAGCAAAGATGGTTTTTTTTCTTTCAGTGAAATCTCCCATGAAGCTGTTAATAGCTTTGCGATATATAAACATTTTCTATCATCCCTCAATGGAAAACTATTTTCGTCCTTGAGCCCTTCCCGAGTGATTTTTCGAAGTGTGGTGATAATCCACCTAAAAATTATATTGAAAAATTAGGTAACAATATTCCGTTTTTCAATGACCTGTAATAAATTTGGAGTTGCCAATGTATTATTGATGGTAATATTCTTAGCTAGTACAATAATGTACATAACAAAAATTATGTGCTCTGCTGCTCACATAATTTATTACCATAAAAATACTTTTGATATCACATTTGCCCCATCTTCCGGAGAATTTCCTTCAAATGTAGCCATAATGTATTTATAACTAAAACTACACTTATTTGCGATGACACATGGTATTATTACTTTTGCACTAAAACTCAACTCTTAGGATTTGATTTTTATGCAAAAGCAGAATGTTGTAGCTAAAATACATGTATAGTTGCACTCTAAAGGAGGAGCAATACATATATTCTTGTGAATTAAAAGATCCAAAAGTACAAGGTGCCTCAAGTGCATATTTAAACGTTGAAACCTGTTGCTCGTTTTTTTTACTCTCGTTAAACTGGTTTTCCACAAAACCCACCTTTACATCAGAAATTATATTCATTGGAGTTGTCTAAATTTTCTATTTAAAGCGGCCCACTATTTGTAAAAATTATTATCCTTTATCTAGCGTACGATAAAATCAATTGATCTGAATTTTGTATTTTGATTTGATGGTATTAATTAATCCAACAAAGTATTGTATGACGTCAAACACTTCGGATTTAAAAAATAAATACATTTTTTAAACATTAAAGTCTGAAAAGAAATTAATTGTATTCCAATTTTACATATTTTTTGACGGAGAATTTAAACTAATTTAAATTTAAGGCAGGCATTTCTTTAATTCTGTTCCATGACTTTTCAAATGAACTCATTCACAGCATTTAAGTTTATTGATTTTTTTTTGTATTATATGTATAAATAAAAACCAGGAGTAAATGTGAAATTGAATTTTAAAGTATGATGAATATATATATATTAAGTTTTTAGCAAGGGTTATATTGGTTTACAAAAAAAACTTTCCGGCTGAAGGCAAATGAATTGAAAAAAAAAGTAGGGAAGAAAGAAGAAGGAATGAAACTTCAAGGATTTTTTTCCAGTATGAAGCTGCGGAGAAGAAAGAACCTTCAATGATTGCCTTCGTCTTTTTTCGTGACACAAAATCAAAACACTGAAATTCACTCAGGACAAGAACTTGGATCCATCAAGTTTTAAATTGAAAACGAATGATACAGGTAACCATGCCAAGCATCTCTCCAGCTGAGGAGCAAAATTTAGGTCACTAGGGTAGCTCAGATTTGGTTAGTTATTAGAAAATCTAGGTTAAATTAAGTTAATCAATTATGTTAAACTATAAGTGTAAAATTAGAATGTTTATTAATTAGGCGGCAAATATGACGTTTCCAAATGTAATAGAGGGCTTGGCCTGTTGAACCAAAGGTCTCAATTTTTGATGATGGATCTAGTGCTTAGAATTTTTAATTTCTAATTCAAATAACTAAGGTACACACGATGTACATAACTAGTGTAAACGGTGTACGTAACTAAGGTAAACATTGTAGATAAGGAAAAGTGAATCATTCTGAATAAATATTTTAAAGAAAATGTCTGCGGCTTTATTCTAATAACGAGGGATAAGCACCTCTTTCTATTTAACACTTGATAACCTTGCGGACAAGCTAAAATCCCTACAGCAAAGTGTCCAGTTGTGTAAGGCAAGGGTTAGCAACACAGAGGTTTCCATAAGTTAAAATTAAAGTACTTCTCTACTGGAGCGCACTAGTTAATCTTGCCCAATAATCCATTCAACATAACTCAGTAGCTGCCAAGACGCTGGAAATATTTTGTTGCATGAAAGAAACTCAAATATGGTTGACGCTGTATTTCCACTAGTCGAAAAGCCTGACAAAGTCCATGTTGGATCAATATTGCACTTGTGAAGTTAACTGTTTAAGTTTTGAGCTTTGCGATATGCGCTAGGCAATTTTAATTTCTATAAATTTGTATCTAATATATCGTTTTACATATCGCTAATAACTTATAACTAAAATTGGTTACATATGTTAAATAATCTATTTATAATTTATGGCATGTTTTGTTGAATAAGACAAAATTTAGTGAACATTTATTCCTTTCCTTATGTTTGCATAAATTCTCCAATGTACTTAAAAATAGGTTTAAAACAGAACACAATACAGAGTAAAACTTCAAAATCCTCCACTGACTTATCATTGCTGTTATTAAAGATGTTTTATTTATAACTAGCTTTGGAAAAATATTCAAAAATTGAATTTAACTAAAAATTATATATTACAATGACACTAGTACTTGGAAAATTCAATCGAAGCGCGACTCTCTCCTCACTTCACTGACAACAGACAAAATGCGACTCCTCTTGCTATATTGTCAAGCAGAGTAAGTTTTGCTTGCTGAAATAAAATAAAGACAAATCTTAGGCTGTTGTAAATATCTTGTCGATAACCAATAACAATGCATCAGACATATATGTCATTTATACCATATATATTTTATCAATCAATATTAAATAAGAACTCATATTGAATGAATAATGGCATATCAGTTCGGTAACAAAATATAGTTTGAAAAACAGAGCCTAAGAAAGCTTGCATTCCTAACATTTATAATAATTATTCATTAAACTCATATATAACACGAACTGATATAACATGTTACACAATTTGTATAAATCATGCTATATTTGTATTGTCATGAATCAAATTGAAGTGTTTTACCTCTTCCATGTGATAAAATCCTCCTATCGTACATTTTAATGACGGCATTGATTTTAGGGTCTTAAGGGAGACGGTTCGGTTGGAATTTGTTTGCAAGAGTAGTTTTAGTTTGAAATTTTTGCAGAAGTCGGTCGACACTTTGAAGACAGCAGACATTAGCATAGCGGCTGGGACGACTACTAACAACATTGTTGCAGAGTATAGCAAAAATAAGGTCAACAACGCTGAAGATAAGAGATGTCGAAGACGGATCAGGCAGAATGTTGAGACAAATATACCAAACACAATACACAATTTTACAACGGGTATTACGATTGATCCAAATGCAATGTTATGGAGCTGATTCAGCAGTTGCATTGAACGGTAAATAAAGATACATTGCGACTTATAAATTCGAGGATGACTGAACAATCCGTTCCTGACAAATTAAATCATGCACTTTGCATTAGAAATATTTACTGAACAAAATTTTATATCAGTATTCGACTCACCTTAATTTCTTTAACCAGAACGTACACGTAAGTAACGGGGGAGCAAATATTGCGCACACAATAATCGCATCGCACACATTTACTAAACCTGCAAGGATTATGCCAAAAGTGTATAAGATAAGAATAGCAGATGACTTCATGTACGCATAGTTCAAAAGGTATATTTGAACTGTTTCTGCCAATACTGCAAAAGTGGAAGAAAGAATCATCGCACAGTAGACATGCCCGCGCCGATTTTTAAGAGAAGCGTTTGATTTGCACCGCCAAAATATATCTCGTGATCCTTTTTCTGTAATTTATCAAACTTATTATTATGAGTTATTAGTACAATTTGTTACATTACTATATGCACCAGCAGCTTACCAATGACATTACTAATGCATAAAACGTTAGTGATCAACTGCATTGTTTCAAGTTTGTATTTGATAATTGTCAAGCGCATTGAAATTGCAGCGGAAAATACAATCACAAGAAACGCTGCAACAACTTTAGTGTAAATAGAATTTTCACTTAACAGTGTACTTATACAAAAAAATATATTCAGAAAATGTATGAATAATGAAAGTAGTGCAGCAACTCTGATGAATATGCTGTTTGAATCGTAAACTTCATTCGTGCTATTCTGCCTTAGACCAATTCCCACTATTCGTAACCTAGTTACTACTCGTAGAGCGCCCTTTAGGATAGAAATTTCGTATTTACTCAACATGTTTTTTGCTGAAATTATTGGTACAGAAATGTTTAGAAACCCAAATATATCCTCAAATTACAACATATTGCTTTCAAATTAGAATTATAATTAAAATACGCAGAGAATGGAATAAGAACTATATTAGGTGCCAATTACTGTCACTTTCACAACAGTATTCAAAAACCCTAAATAATTAAAACTTTTAATAGACATAATTACACAGTTGTGAGGTTAAACTTAGTTCTAGTTTCTTTTTTGAGAATGCTGTCAAACTGAATGAATACATGAATACTACTTTCAGTATTTAACTTCAAATTTCAATACTACATGCTATAACCCGATTTTAATTTTGCACGTTTGAAAGACTCGTTAATATAATAAATATTTGAACACACAAAATATTGAGTATTGTTTAAATCGGACCCCTCCGCCGCATGCCAGTGTCAACGGGCCCCCGTAAGTGGATGCATATCGAAAATGCAAATGTAGTTAAGAAAATTGAACATTTTCTAAAACTTTGTGAACAACATTAAACAACATTCACAATCGTTGCAAGGGCAATAAAACTAGACACTATTGTCATTATTTGTAAGTCACATCTTAGATATGCTTACCTGAGTGTGATGTCCTTACGTTCTTAACAATAAATAGGTATACGTAGTAATGTTACAAAGCGGTGAATCAAAAAACTATATTGAACACACAATCTACAAAACAAGGCGAATAAGTATCTTAATTTTTTAGATCGTATAGTTTGGGAAAACTTGTTGAAAATTAGTGAGACATCATAAGAACACAAAAATGAATTACGTTGGTAAGTACGCCATGAATAAATTTAAATTATAGTATCTATTCCGTTTTTGGTGTTAATTATTTATTTAGTTATCCATTTATTTGACAATTCGAAATGCCCTAGTTTAGCATTAACTGAGATTCATAAAGTTTCGTGTTTGCGTACTCAAATTGCTTTAAGACTTAAGTAACTAAACTGTATAATGTGTCTATATTTAGCACTAAAACTTAATTAGTAAATTAAAATGTATGAAATTAACATGACACACCTGCAGCCAACAAGCGTAATACTAATTAAGGCATGACTACATGGATTAATTTCTAGCAAACTAAAAGTCTAAATTACAAAGAAATATTTTAGATATGAATTCAACTAAGGAAATGAGTGGGCTGAATTTAGGAGAATTTACTATGTATAGCCATGCAAATATAATAATAATTTAAACGGTTTTAAACATAATCTATAAGCTAATAAATAATATTTTCTACACGGAGACTAATATTACCCCAGAAAATTTGGTTACTACCTAATTCTGAAAATATTGCCTACTATTTAGATTCCCGAAAGCCAACAGTTTAAAATTTGTTTAGGGAATAATTGTGCAACTCTCATTAGGAATGACATTTGGGTACTCTCTACTACAATTATAAAATTAAAATATGCACATGACAGTGAACAGTTGACAGTACAATCCAATTAAATAAAGACATAAACTTTTAGAAATTAGAAGCAAAATACAAACGGCATCCATTAGGTCCATTTATAGACATGTAATTATTTGCTTGGACAACTCTTAATTAAGCTACCCTCATGTTGCCCCAATTTTAGGGGCAGACAATTATTGGAAATGGATTGAAAGAGGTGATTGATGGGAAGATAGTATTTATTTTAAGTAAACATTATACGCAAATATAAAGAAGGGCAGACTGTCAAAATTTTACTTCAAAAAATTTCAAATTAAGACAAAAACATGCTTAGTAAATACGAAACTTCGATTCTGAAGTGCGGTTTACAAACTGTCACAAGATTAAAATTGGTGGGAATCCGTCTTAATAATAACTCTAAAACCGAGATCGTCAATTCAAATGGCACAATACGTAGAGTTACTGCAGTATCACCACTGTTGTTTCATTTCATAAACCTAATTATTTTCGTTACTAAGCTTTTTAATGACAGTTCTATTTATGTCAAACTCATGTCAGCATTTTCATTGCTTGTAATTGCTTGTGCAGTTTCAATGCGCTTGACACTTATTAGGTACAAGCCAGAAACTGTTCAGTTGATCACAAACATTTTGAACGTTAGCAATACCATTGGTAAGTTATGATTATGTTCTTAAGCAAACAAACTCACTGTACATCGAATGTTACAGAAGAGCGGTTACGCGAGGCATCTTGGAGCGACAAAATAAATTATGAATTTTCAAGTAGGCGCGCCAATATTTATTGCGCTATGCTGCTTTCAACAACATTTGTGGTATTTCCTCAAACAGCTCAGATATATTTTCTCAACTGGTCTTGCTGTAGAACGGCTATTATGCTTACAATGTACACTGTTGCAACATTTCTAACTGGCTTTTTATATTTTTGCGACATGATTATCATATTTGCTACATTTGCTCCATCTTTACTCACATGTACATTCTGGTTACGAAAATCGTGGTAATTGACTTTTAATTTTATGTAACTCTGTAAGGTATAGTCGCACCAATCATTTGATTCAAATTAGCGTAATTTCCAACTGTTGTATTGGCAATCCTACAGCAGAAATAGTTGCATTAGGCGAAATTTATCATATCATGATCAAGTTGTACACTAACTTATTACGCATTCAATTAGGCTACGGCAATATAATTGCCATTATTTGATATTTTTAGCGACGAATGGCTCACCCGGCCTTCAACACGGGTACTGCAATGCATTCATGTTTATCGATCCATGCAGCTACTCGTTCATCTTCATAACACTGTATTTGGATCCTTTGTTTTACCTGTGATAAAACTGTGCATTGTTATTGGGATTTTTGTTGCATCTATTTGCCTAATTCGTCTTCGACACTTATTGCCGTCTGCGTTAGTTGCCATATTTTTCTTTTACTTGATAACTATGCTATTGGTTATTGTACCGGCCGCCCTTCTAATGTCCACGGTCTTTAAAATATCAACCAATTTTCACAGGAATTACAAGTTAGGACTTGTATTGCGTAACAATTGCAACCTGTCGGTCAGCATAAAGACATTAAAGTCAGTGCCGACGCTGAAATGTACTATCGGAGGGTTTTATCACATGGAAGCGGTAAGTCATTTTTATTTCTTTTAAATTTTAAACGCGTTAAGCATTCATGGATTTAAAGTTTTAAATCAATCAAAAAATGTCTTCGGTAATTGTTCCAATTCCAAATTCAAAACGTGAATGTAAAGTTGATCGTTTTTGTAGTTACTATTACGTTACTGAAGCTTTATTCTGTTTTGCTTCTAGGAAGCAAAATTAACATTGTTGGATAATATCGCCAGAGGAATCGCATTTTGCCTTTTGAGCGTAAAGTGAGCAGGAACGTGTCAACTGAAGACAGAGCTTTATTTGGTGGTATATGTACAACCAGAGGAATAGGTTTAGAATATGCATCAATAATAATGTCACTGCTTTGAATCTAATAAATGTGTTGATCGAAGAAGAAATATAAAATATATACTACAATATTAATAATCATAAGTGGTGCCTCCCTCTTTCACTGACATTTAAGTTTCCAAAAATTATGTAATGCTAGCTTAATTATAGGTATTTCCCTTCAATAATTTTACATTACTTTCAGCCCAAGTTGGCTGGTTATATTTTGGCTCTAGTTCCTTAACTGGGTATGCAACTAAAGCGACAGTAATAATTAATAATATTTGCATTTACTATTTAATATCATATAATATATATATATCATGATTACTATGCTTAAAAGGGCTGTGAGGTCCATACATACTATTCTTAAATACATTCTAAATTTCTAAATTATAGGCAAAATGATCCACAAGCATTATTTGATGTAGGATTTTTAAGGATGACAGATTTTGTGACTAAATTGTCATTTTTTATGTTTTATGGTTTTATAAGCATCGAAATTGGACTTTACGTCGTTGTTGAATAAAGTTGTTTTATATACTTGTTTCTTGTTGTTTTATTTTTGTTATGGATTTTTTTTTTGAGAACTGATGTGCTTTGAACAGGTTGCAGTAACTATCCGCTGTATAATGGTACACAATAACTACAATGATTTTCAGACTACGAATCATAGGAACTAAAATCACGCTTGTAATTACTTTACAAGTAATTTATCTAAGAATTTTAATTATAATGCTATAAATTTCTTTCAAATAGAAAACAATGGACTGGGAATTTGTTTTGTTAATATTTTGGATGACTACTCGAGGGTTTTACAACCAACTTTCTTTTCACATTAGACAAATAGATAATAGAATTTGAAGAGCAAGACAATAATAAAAACTCGGATTCCGCTCTAACAGTTCGATTGTGATAATGATTTAGGATTGTTCTTGTTTGACGTTTGGTTTTTGCGCTTGAACGGCGAACTCAAGGGAAACTATAATGACATCGCCTCCTTCGTAAATATCACCAGTGTAAATTATTTTAGTGAGTAAGAAGCTATTAGTTCTCTGAAAATGTTTCTGCAATTTGATTACCACATAGAATTCTCCAGTAAATGTTCCACTGGTTCCTCTTTAAATGGAAAATGAAAAAAAAGCATGTGTCATAGCATTAGTCATTTGTAGTACAGGCAAAAAATTTAGGCGATTCAATACAATAGAAAGCTAGATACTGAATGTTCTAGTTAAATTTAGCGAACATGGAGCAAACCCCCTCCCCCCC
>VYYI01000912.1:13329-24205 GCA_021029175.1 Bilobella aurantiaca
CCCCCCCCCCCCCCCCCCCCCCCGAATGCAAGTAATGCTCAATTCCTAAGTAAAATTGAACTAATTGTTAATGCAAATTAACTAATTAGAAATCCATTTAGTTGTTTCAATTGATATTTAAAGGCAATTTGTAACTTGAGTGTACCTAAGAAATTGTTTTTATTGAATTTTTAAGTTTGTTTTGTCAATACCTTAAGCATAGTCAGCGAACCAGGGAAACCCCTGACCACTGTTGACTCGCCGCCAACTGCCTTTTATTTGTAGAGTAATATTCGATTGTGTTAGTAAGGGTCACGTGCCTAATGACTTGACTGATAGATATAAAAAATACTAAAAATAAAGATTTTTAAGCGTACTACACGACGTTCCCACGGAAATACGGCAGCTGCTAATCACACATCAAATAATGATATAAAAAGCTTTCAACTATGTCGAGCGTGATGAAATTTCATCAATATCTTGGGGTGCACTTAAGATTTTTAGATATCAGCTTCACAATTTATCATCTTACTCATTTGCTAATTTTTCCATACCTCAATCAAGCTGTCACAGGTTAAGTAGAAGGCTTTCTACTATAATGGGAATCTCCTTGGATGGAAAAAATACTACAAGTGAATTATTCTTAAGTACGTAATAATTCAATGTTCTAAATTATTAACAGAATTAAGCATACAACTGCTCCGCCCAACTCAAAGTTTAATTAACGATTTCATTTTTCGAAATGAAAGACGATTTCTCTCAAGGTAAAATCCTCGTCCAATCATGCGATTTACATGTTTCTTACTTCCGCTTTTGGTATCGTTTTGGAATTTCACCGTTTGAAATAAGAAGGAATTTAGAAACTGGGCACTGTGTTATTATAAGCAGCCGCTTTAAGAAGGTACATTTCAATACAATTATTCCTACAATGCAACAAACATTGAGCGTCTCTTTTTCTTTCAGATTTTAAATATATACCATGCAATCATCTTTTGCATAACCCTTGTCGCTTGGTTCCGGGTTAAAAACGACAAACACAACCTATTGTACGCCAAAAATGCTCAACTTTCTTATTTCGCAAATGCCTATTTGTTTGGATTTTCAGCTGCAAACTTTTGTGTTTTATACACATTTTGGCGTAAGGCCCGTGATTTTGAAAACCTAGTGAATTACGCTCATTCCCCCATATTTTTCGACAACAACGAAGCATTGGGAAGAATAAGAACGGTAAGTGTTATGCTGCTTGACGTTTAACATTATTTAACATAACATCGTCAATAGAAGTTAACTCTGAAATGTCTAAACACACCAAACTCATAAACCTAATAAGAAATATATAATAGTAATAGTCTAAACACGTAAGTAGACAGAATAGAGTAACAAAAAGTGTACTAAGTAAACAATATTATAACATGTTAAATACTTGTCTTACAGACACTCATTTTGTTTCCAAATTGTAATAATGAGTCATTTCATTATATAATGTAACCGAAGTTCAAGTTTCAGACGTGCTTGAAGTCACTATTCCTTTTTTTTAAATATAGTTTTTTCTAAGTCAAACAATAGTTTTAGATGCATTTGAACAGTAAATTTCAATTACAACTCAAAATTTAAATAAAACTTCAGTTTTTATTGTAATGGTTTTCGAAGTCAAAATTATACTTACTAATACTAAGGTAAATGAATCCACTTATAGATTTTTTTGACACTATGCATGGAAGTTGTTTCTTGTATTTAAATTTAAGATATTTACACGTAAAGCAATACTTATATTAACTAAAACTTTTAATGACCCCAGGAACATCGCCACAACTTGCTTGTTATATGGGGTACGCTGGGTGTGAACCTCATTAGGCAAGTACTTCGTCTTATGGAACAACACTCTTGGAATATGGAAAAATTTTACTCTGACATCGCAACGTGGAGCCGCGCAGCATTCTTTCTAGAAACGTTCGATTTCGAACAAGCCGAAAAATTTGTGAAGCCGGTTGCCTTCGTAATTAGTATGTGTTTAATGAGTACACTGCTTGTTTTCAAGTCAGCTATCGACTCTTTTATTGTAATTCTTATGATACACATGTTCCGTCAAGCGCATCACCTGGAGCCAAAAATTAAAAACATGGCCGCATTTGAGGTAACTAACTTTTATCAAACACAAATATGCTCCTCAACATTATTCGACTCATAACGGGATATATAGAAATAGGTTAAACTCAGTAAATGAAAGTTAAGATGCAAATAAAATATAACTTGAAAATGGATGCTGATATTGTGCAACACATTGTTTAAAATGTGACGATTATGAAATGTCATGAAATTGTAGGGGCTGTGCGGATTCTTACACGTGCGCACAACAATCAACTTATTAAACAAAGCAGTTGGATTAATTGTCTGCGGATACGTGTTTAGTAACATTCCACAGCAGATCGAATGCGTTCCAAAAATAATTCAGCCGACTGGGGTTGTAGCTCTAGTCGATAGCCTCATTACAGCGTCGGTACCAATATGCTTCCTGATTGTAATTACGTGGGCTTCCAACAAGGTACTGCTTTAAGAAATTAAGCTTATAGCAGTATTTTTAATTGAAAGTATTTCGCAAACTATAGTAACTGAAATTAATTTCCAGATGGTGTCTACCTTCCAGAACTGGACAGTTTTGGAACAGAATTTTCGTCGCATGCAGGATAAAGACTTACGAGTATTGCTTTTTGAGCTCTCTGGCGGAAATTTGGGCGTGAAGGCAATTTGAATTCATGGACTTCAATTCTGCATTCATTGGATCAGTAAGCAGAATTTGGGCTGAATTTTTCTCAAACTTATTAGTTCATATTAATTATTTTTCAAAATTACAGGTTACAAGCTTAATTCTTACGTTTTCCGTGGTGATTATTCAATTTCAAGCGCTGTAGTTGGACTTCATTCAACAATCAAATTAAACAATTCACTAAAAAACATAATTATACACAACAGTATTAGGTTAGATTTGAAAAAAAAATGAAAGATTTCTTAATAAAAACAGCACAACTTAAATTCAAATTTGATCTAACTAACGAACGCAAGTGAGCGTGTTGCAATGAAACCAAAAACGTCTTATACTGGTAATTAATTACTATTATATTTTTGTTTCATTCGAAAGTTAGAAAAATAGGAAAGCTTGGCTTCAAGTTAGTTTTTTTTATGATTAAACGTAGGAGCCATTTGAACCAGAATAAATTTTTTCTCGCATAAAACTTTCAAAACAAAATTCGGTCATCACAATAAGGAAGAAGGGACAAAACCCCGGAGTCCAACTTCGAACTTGACCTAACTTTTATTACCCTTTGAATATTTTACAGCAAACAGATTACCAAAAAGTTTATTCATTTGTGAGATATGGCAAAACCATACGGTGAGAAGGAAAAGATATTCCCATAAAGTAGCTAATACACTACTTAACAAAAGCGTTTAAGTAAGAAATCAAGTAAATGTGCTGTATTTTAGTATATTTACTATTGTATTTTCAAATCTTAATTAATAATTGTATAATTTGGAGTTCAACAACATTTCAATCAATCGTCAAACAAATTAAAACCTCCGCATGCGCCTTTCTAATTCTATTCTAAAGAAATTTCATGCGATTTTTAGTATCGTTATAAGTTACAATTGACCAAAATTAATTTATTTTGTGTACATTTATTCATTATACAAAATTACAACAGCAAAGGTTGTGGCATTTTTTTACACTTGCTTTTTAGTTTTGAATCTTGGATTCCAATTGCAAAACACATATCCCAAATAATGTATCTATAAATCTTACAAATTGAATACGTTTTGGAAATTACGGTTATACACATTTGGACGCTTTTCAAGTTTCTTTTCTCGACAACCGTACTTTTAGTTCAGAATAAACTCGGAATCCACATTAATTAAGCAATAATTAATAAAAATTAAGAATATACCTTTGTACTTTATTAATACCCAAAATTTACTAAAAGGCTAGGCTTACATACTAACCGTGAATTCTGATTGAATCGATGATCTCAATCGCTAATAAATAAAAACGTGACAAAAAAAGGGGAGTGGGGGATTGGCTATTAAAAGGGTTAGATGGTACATGGTACATAACGATTGACGCCATGTGAGATGTTTACGGTCACTGGAGAAAGTGGGTCACATGTCGTCATTTTAGTTGTTGTCGCGTCCATTGTCGCAGTTGTCCTTGCTGAGCAAGTGACGCGATCCAAATCTACTGTTAAGCGCATCCACCCACCGTCTAGCAGACACGTCGCCAAGTTTTGCTTGCGCCTCGGCTGCAGCGTAATCATACGAGCGGCGCTGTTTACCGATCTCCCTCTGAGACGACGAAGATTTCAGGACGAAAGATCACAAGGTAATACTCGACCCCGCCGTGACCTCAAGACGCTATTGGTTACAGGACGGCTATGATCCCTCCTCTTCGACGAGAACACTGTCTGCCCTGTTGCAGAACGAAGCACGCTCAGCCAGTGAGATTGAACCGCCAATTGATCAGAACAACAGCCGATTCACTTACCACGTCGACCAGAAGTTTTGCCACATGTACCCCACATGTACTGATGTCGTTGTGGAAGATTTTCCGGATTGCCCAACCGCCGATGATCCGCCATTTGCTCCACCAGAGCCACCGATGACAAATCAAGCCGTCTCCTGCACAGAAGCCAATGTCCACACCCTATAGACGACGTCGAAACCCAGATCAGAAGATGCCAAGCCAGTGCCCCACAGTCCAGCACTGTCGAGTTCGTCGGACCAGAAGCCAATTTATTTGTACCCCGTCGTTCAGCACAGCCCCTCCAGCACAAGCCGTCTTGAAACAATGCTCCACTGCTCAGCATTGCCCCGAATTATTTATTATAGAATATAATTTTTATAGACTTTTACAGCCATAGTGCATTAGTAAATTATTCAAACATATGAGTAACAGAATCCATGAAAGCTTAATTTCTATGATGTAAAAATAGCCAACCTTAACAAAAAAAAATAGTACGTAGCACGAGGCGCTTATTATTTATTCATGGCATTATTTTCCTGATTATGGGTTAAAGAACTTTTATATCCATTATAAGCTGGTGTGCATAATATTTTCACAAAATACATGCCTGCACAAATTACAGAAGTAATAATATCTATATTTCTTAAAATTATAAGTTGGTCAATCTAATTGTGGAAAAAATTATAGTCAAACTAAATTATTCCAAAGCGATTTCTGGCTAATCTCTCTTAAACTTCAATATTTTTAATTCAGTAAAGGTGATAATTACATGCTTCTTGAAAGTGATGGTCTCTGGTAATCACGAATAAAGATTTTGAACAAATCAAATTCCAATGTTTCGTACAGAAGCAGTCACCACATTGTTTGGCGCTACTTTGGAACTCGATTTTGATAATTGGCGAAAAAAATTTTGCTTAAGGAAATAAAATCTACTATATAGCTCCGTTTTGTTTCTGATATGCTGAGCAAGAATGAACTTGTGATTTTATGCAAGAGCTTAAGTCTTGTAACCAAGCTTAAAGTATCTGGTGTTCATTTTACGTCGGAATCCTTAACAACAAATAAGAGGAATCTAGAAAAGCCGAGAGCTAAATCAAGTCTATTTTTCGGATGCTTGTCACTATTAGCATACATACTAAATTTTGCAGCTTGCATAGGACGAAATGTTACGACCGATTCAACTTCGTTGCAATTAATCACCACATTTTTTGCAATCGGAAATTTCGCAATGACGTCTTTTCGACTAACTTATATCATCTACGACAAAGAGTTACTGACCCTAATTCACAATTTATTTGTATTAGACCACGCGTTGTGTACGTAACCATTAGTATAATATAATTTAATTACTTATTTTAATGCTGATTTCGTTGCAAATTTTTACGGTTAACTTGGAAATAACCAGCGAGTCGACACGGAGTTCAGGATTCGATGATCGCTAAACCACTACGTAGCAAAATTTATGCATTCATTGTAATATGTACAGGCATATGCGCAATCGGATCTACAATCCACAGCTTTATACCCAATTATCATATGTTTACAGAGAAGTATATGCAAGTGGTTTATGGAATATTGTGTTTTTACCACGCAATTTTAATCGCAACTGACATTTTAGCCTTTACAAGTACTTTCATTCCGTCAATTTTTATACTTGTATTTTGGCTGCAAAAAATTTGGTAATTTTTCGGAGAGATTTTGTGTTGTAACTTTTTTTTTTATTCTAACAATAAAAAATTCCAATTTGAGAACTTATTAATTTAAATAATTATTTTGTTTGCTAGCTCTGAGTGGCCAGGTAACGCAGTGGAAACGGGACAGAAATATTTTCATATTTACCGTTCAATTCAACTTCTTAACCAAATACACAATACGGTATATGGCACATTTCTCTTACCCGCATTCAAGTTGGCAATAATGTTATGCTTATTTGTATCGGCATACGCCGTAATACGCTTGCGTGGAACTTTACCGTTGGTATTTATTATTATGTTTTTATTTGAAATTTTCAATTTGACATTTGTCATTGTCCCTGGTGCCATGCTAATGTCAAAAGTGTACAACATTAGCTCGCAATTCCACAGAAACATGCAGCTACAGATGCTGACAAAAAGCACAAATGGCAACGCTAGCAAATCATACTTGCAGAAAACGCTCAGCTCACTGCCTGTTCTCAAATGCACAATAGGCAACTTCTACCACATGGAAGGTGTAAGTGCGAGCACATTAGTTAAACAAAATAGATATTAATAAAATTATTGTTTCAATATATTTTCAGGAAGCAAAATTAACATTGTTTGATAACGTTGCTCGTGGAGTCGCTTTCAGCCTCACAATAAAATGATGTGGAAATTTTTTTTACTTCTAACTTCGTATTTTATCTCTGGAACTCACAGTAAGTAATAAAACCAATTAAATAAAGCCAGCGAGTCATCTGAACACAGTAGAAGGAGCATTTTAAGTCAACCGATACATATTAATTTTATCAAAATATTAAAAAGAGCGTTATTTGGAATTTCCGCTTAGCAGCTGCACAACATGTAAGATAGTGGAAAGGGAGATTGTTGGAGGGAATCATTAGCATACATGCAAATGTGGGTAGTCTTCCGAATTCTCACAAGGCTACTGGAACATGTTATCAGATAATTTCCACTTCCATTTCATTGTCCGCTGATTGTAAAGCCTAATCGGACATATACAAGGTCAGAGGCTAGGCAAGTCATTAAAATAAAAACCAGCCACAATGACTCTTACAACGGATCAGAGATTTGAACCTACGCTCTCAGGCTGGCTAATGAGAACGAAAGCTGATAATCACTAGGCCAAACAATCATTAGTTCCACATAATGCAATCTTCCCGGTTGGTCAATTTACTAAAAAGTTAAAATAATGAAGTAGCCATCGCCGACTGTTGAAATTTCAAAGCTGTAATTAACGCCTTTCAATAATCAAAACATTGAAGCGCCACAAACTTCTAAAATAGTTTTGAGGCACATAATTTTTCTAGAACGTTACAATTTACGCTTAACAAATAATTTGGATTTTATTTTTCACGACTAATGTTGGTATTAATATCATCGTGTGTTTAATTTATACTTTACTTTTGCGAAAATTATGTGATTGTACAACTTTTGTTTTGTTAAAGTTAATTGGAACTTAGGCTATTATATGTAAGTATTTTTACTTACTTTAAAGTAAAAGAAATTTGACTTAATTCTTGTAACTTTAACAAAGTTAAGATAAATGAATGCTAATTGTGAAAATGTTTGCAGAGTAATCGTTAGTACTAAAATCTACTATTATATTCCCAGTAAGTAAAATTAACCAATTAATTTATTGATAGAAGTGTGAAAGCTATGCCACGCGCTAGGTTGTCCAGTAGAGTTAGCTTTGCCTCCTGTAAAAAGTTCAAGTCAGCTAGAAATAAAACTTTGCATAGTCAATTAAAGGTACTAACCGCTTCCATACGATAAAGTCCACCGATGGTGAACCCCAGGACTGGAATAGAACGCAGACTTTTTCTTATAAACACATTATCCTCAACGTTAGGCTGATATGGCGGAGTTAGTTTATATTTCGCCATATTTTCACAAAATTTGGACGAAATGTGAAATACTTTTGACATTAGTTGCGATACCGGTCCCATTATCAAAGCAAAATTAAACAAATAAAAAAAAACAAATTAAACAATGCCGTAGGTATGACAGTTCGAAGACGTAAACACCCACATACACCCTATTATGCGGCTTTCTAAATTTATTCTAAAACGATTTTATGCTATGTTTAGTGTCTTTAGAATTACAATAGACCAAATTTAATTAATTTTGTGTACATTTATTAATTATACAACATAACAATCGTAAGAAAAGTGTTATGGCATTTTTTTATTTTTTGCGCTTGCTTTTTAATTTTTAATTTGTTTTTGATGCTCTTTGACATACAGCCTATAGGCCTCGTCAATGTTAAAGTGTGCTAGTAAATGGGGGAGGGTAGTCTCGGCCTGTTGAGTTGACTAGGAAGTTCTGAGGTCTGAATCTAATGGGGTTTCTGCTGGGCAATGAACGTGGGGTGGACTATCGAGGAGCCTCTTGCTTATGCAGAGGCTGAGCACCACCTTGCGCATACCGACCCATGTTCAGCCTCCACAACCGCAACTTTCCAGGCCTCCACTCACCACTACCACACCACCACTTTTTTTCTTTGCTGGTTACTGTGCTGGTGCCGGGATTAGATCTCGGCACCTACCCAAGTTAGGACAAGGGTCCTAGCCCCCGGACTATGGGCCTTGGGCTAATTTTGAACATTAGAGTCCAATTGTAAAATAAAATATGTATTTAAAAATGCTTGTGTAAATCTTGTTCCAAATGGAAGGGTTGGATTATGGAAAATAACGATTGACGCCATGTGAGATGTTTATGATCTAGGGGGAAATTGGGTCACACGTAATCATTTTAGGTGTCGCGTAGATTGTGGCAGTTCATTGTCCTTGCTAAGCAAGTGACGCGATCCACCTCTACTAATAAGCGCATCCACCCACCGTCGACCACCGACCACCCACAGACACGTTGCCAAGTTTTGCTGGCGCCTCGGGTGCAGCGTCACAATACGAGTGGCGTTTTGTTTATCGATCTCTCTCTGAGACGACGACGATTCCAGGACAAAATATCACAAGCTAATACTTGACCCCGCCATAACCTCAAGACACTATTGGTGACAGGACGGAAATGATTCCTTCTTTTCGACGAGCACACTGTCGGTGCCATGTTGCAGAACAAAGTACGTTCAGCAAGTGAGATTGAACCGCCAATTGATTAGAACAAAAACCGATTTCCTTACAACGTCAACCAGAATTTTTGCCACATATACCCCTCTTTGATGATGTCGTTGTGGAAGATTTTCCGGATTGCTCAAACGCCGAGGATAAAAAATTTGCTCTTCCAGCGCCACATTATAGACGACGTCGAAACCCAGATCAGAAGATGCAAAGTCAGTGCACCACAGTCCAGCACTGCCCAGTCGAGTTCACTGCTCAAAACGACCACTCCACCGAAACGATCACGTCGATGCTCTACTGCTCATTATTGCCCCAAATTATTTATTATAGAATATAATTTTTATAGACGTTTACAGCCATAGTCCATTAGAAGATTGTTAAAATATTTGAGTAACAAAATCCATAAAAGCTTATTTACTATGATGTAAAAGTAGCCGAAATTAACCAAAACAAGTTTATGTACGTAGCACGAGGAGTTTATTATTTATTCATAGCATTATTCTTCTGATTATGGGTTAAAGAACTTTTATATCCATTATAAGTAGGTGTGAATAAAATTTCCACAAAATCCATGCCTGCACAAATTACAGAAATTATAATATCTATATTTTTTAAAATTATAAGTTGGACAATCCCGTCTGCGTTTCAGTCCAATCTAATTGTGGAAGAAATTATAGTCAAACTAAAGTATTGCAAAGCGATTTCTGGCTAATTTCTCTAAACCTCCCATATTTTGATTCAGTAAAGATGATAATTACATGCTTCTTGCAAGCGATGGTCTCTATATGGTAATCACAAATAAAGATTTTGAACGCATAAAATCTTTCTTCCGAGATAGCCAGTTTTTCTGAAGCAGTCACCACATTGTTTGGCGCTGCATTAGAATCCCTAAAAATTAAATAATAATCTACTAAATTAGTTGTATTGCCGAATTTTGATAATTGGCGAAAAACATTCTTGCTTAAGGAAATAAAATCTAACATATTGATGAACATATAGAACCGTTTGGTTCTGATATGCTGAGCAAGAATGAACTTGTGATCTTATGCAAGAGCTTAAGTCTTGTAACCAAGCTTAAAGTATCTGGTGTTCAATTTACGTCAAAATCCTTAACAATAAACAAAAGAAATCAAGAAATGACGAGAGCTAAATCAAGTCTATTTTTCGGATGCTTGTCATTATTAGCATACATACTAAATTTTGCAGCTTGCATAGGACGAAATGTTACGACCGATTCAACTTCATTACAAGTAATCACCACATTTTTTGCAATCGGCAATTTCGCGATGACGTCTTTTCGCCTTACTTATATCATCTACGATAAAGAATTGCTGACCCTAATTCACAATTTATTTGTATTAGACCAGGCGTTGGGTACGTAACCATTAGTATAATATAATTTAATTACTATTTTTTAATGCTGATTTTGTTGTAAATTTTTACGGTTAACTTGGAAATAACCAGCGCGTCGATACGGAGTTCAGGATTTGACGATCGATAAACCACTACGTAGCAAAATTTATGCATTCATTATAATATGTATAGGCATATGCGCAAGCGGATCGACAATCCACAGCTTTATAGCCAATTATCATATGTTTACAGAGAAGTAT
>VYYI01000913.1:0-24192 GCA_021029175.1 Bilobella aurantiaca
CGAGTTTCTTGGCATTAGTTCAATACGCTACTTATGTTACGTGCGTTTGCAACGGTTTATTTATATTTGCAACTATAGTATTGCACTCTTTTTAATGTTGGTGTTTCTTATTCATCCGAAATATGTAAAAATTGGATTAAAATATATGTTGCCTAGGTCTTTTGATTTGCAATATAAGGATAAAATTAATTTAATTTTGAGACAGCACAAGTGTTAAAATTTAAATATTAACAGTGCTAGTTGGCTGTAGCTAACTCTTGAGCTGTGAAAAATGACTTTGCCTGAAATTGACAATTTAGTAAGTAGCTGAACCGTTGGGGGTAATGTAGTTTGTAGTAAACAATGAAATCACTTCAACATTTCAACAAATTTAAATATCAACATTTTAGCAACAATAAATACATTTTCCAAGCAAAACATATGTCGTTGACGTCGTTCTCGTGACAGTATGTTACCAGTTTTACAAAAGTATGACACATTGCACAAAAGTCTGATACGGGTGCAACAACGGGTACAGATACGGTTTCTGCATGAATTGTCAGCAGAGGCATTGCCTTTGTTTAGTTGTTTAAAACAAACGTTAAATGGTCATATATCTTGCCATGGTGCGTATTTGGGAAATGGGAAGCAACGGTACTTGAAGTTTTAATATAAGCTTCAGCTGTCATAGTTTAATCTATTTTTTAAATTGTATTTAATGAGATAATAAACGCAAATTGCGTACTAACCTTTGAATAATAGTTATCTCTGAAGAATATTTATCCCAGAATTGCGTCACATGCTGTCAAAAGCATGTCTAAAGCAAGAGTGAAGTTTTAAAACCACGGAACGCTCTTCGTGGTTGCTTCTACAAATTTGCCGTCTGCAATATTTTGATGCAGCATTATCACGCTTATTTAAAATTAGAAAAGTTTAAATCTAAAAGTTGACCAATTCTGGATCATGAATTATAGATTTCTTTTTAATATTAATTATTATCAAAATTCCCTTATATTTTATACCGTCACTCGTACATGTTTAAATTGATTAGGAGTTAATTGCCGGAGCATATTTGTTAAGTACTAGCTGCCTTTCCGCGGTTGTTGAAATTTCATCTTTCTTTCATTATTAAATTTCATCATTAATCTTTCTTTATATGACAATTTAAAGCTGCAATTGAATAGGAAATCTTATTTATCAGAACATTTAGACAAGTAAAAATTGCGGCACTCTTCTTTTGGGATTCAGCCCCTAAAATGAAGGAAACGTTGACTAAGCCGAAAATACTTATTGCTGGTGCATCTATGGCCGGCTTAAAGGCCGCTGTCACTTTAGCGCACTCCAATGTTTTTGAAATCGTCATATACGAGCGTTCCTTAGCCTCCACGGTGTATGGCCGCCGACCACGTGACGGTGGTGGCATTTCTCTACAAGTGAAATCCCGTGAAATTTTAAACTGCTTGTTGGACACTTCCAAGGTTACCACTCGTCGTTGAAATATCAAGAAGATCGAGATCGAAATGGTCGAATTTTAAGAAGAAAAGAAATTAATTTCTGTGCCGCTTATTGGGGCGATGTACACTACGCCCTCTACCAAAAGGTTCTAAAATTAAGTATTCCTGTACATTGCGGTAAAGAAGTTATTAATGTAAAAGAGAGCGAAGAAAATGCTACTATATTCTTTACCGACGGAACATGCGCAGAAGGAGATGTTGTGATTGGCGCAGACGGTATATTATCTGCAGTACGCGCATCCATGTTTCCGGATACAAACGATATGGTGCGATATTCTGGCTACTATCTATGGAGAGGCCTTGGAAGGCTGGATGAGCTTCCGGAAGAAATTAAATTAGAAGTTGAAAATAAAATTCCGCAAGGCTCATTGACAATAGAATTGTCGGAGAAGAGCCATGTCGTATTTTATTACCTTGTCAACGGACTTAATTGGGCCCTTTACATGAACAGTGACAGTGGAGCTACTCCAATGTATCAATCAAGAGCCTAAGTGGCTGGAAATATTACAAAAGTAATAACATTGCATTAAATAATTTATTATTATATTTTTAATATATCTCCAACTATTACAAATAGAAGAATTTCTCAATACTGTTGACACCATATACAGACCATTTATTTGCAAACTGATTTGTACTACGCTGGCGCCATTTACGAACCAAATTTATGATTTTGACCCAATGGATTCCTATTGCTCGAAACGTTGCGTTTTAATTGGAGACGCTGCACATGCAACTACCCCACATTTGGCGCGTGGAACGAACATGGCAATTCAAAATGGCTATGCATTGAGTAATGCATTCTTACTCTATGGACAAAGCAGTGGGATACAAAATAGGAAATGGCTAGAAAACGTTTTCAGTGGTTATGAAGAACAAGAATTAGAGCGATGCAACAAAATAGTTCTAACGTCCAGGCGAGTGGGGCGAATTAAGCAAGGAGTGCAGTCGCCAAGGCAACGTCTTGACTGGGATGTGGAATGCAGTGCTGAGGAATATGACAGTTTGCTTCAGGATGATTTGATGATGATCAACAGTGATATTTAGCACAATTAAATCAAAATAAACCGTTGAAAACTAATGTATTCAAGTTGCGCATTGTACTGATGCCAACAGTAAATTTTGAAGTCACTTTTACCTTTTTTTTGTTACATGCAAAAGTAGAAAAAAAAGAAACTTGGCATAGTTTGAGACATTGATATCACATGTGGCCATTTGAATTGTAATTATTGTCCTTTCATACAAAACTAGCGAAAATTGTCCGTCTTGGAATCTTAGAGCCATCCAAATACGGAGGAGGTGTCTTTTGTCAATGTGGTTTTTGAAATCATTTTTGTTTCAACTTTTTGTTTCATGCGAAACTAGCAAAAAGTTTAGGGGTCGCAGACCCATGTCACCCATCTTAAAAATTTGCCTCCTACTTGAGACCTACTATACCTACGGCTGCAAACAGAATTGAAGAAAGTCGACCCGTTCGAGAATTATGGCGCAACCAGACAGACGGACAAGACATCAAAAGAAAGTAGCTAATACGCTACTTAATAATTGTGGATTACGTTTCTGTGCGTTACAGAAACACGGACTGACAAGTTCATAAGTTCAAGTTCAAGAAATCATTTTTGACTTAGACTTTTAATAGTAGCATCTTGATGTGACTCGAGCGTCTTCACAAGGATGATGCAATTTTTGTAATTCATTCTCATTAAGAATTCAATGTAAGAGCCCATTGTGAAAAATAAATGAACATCTTTGGTTGACTGCAGGAAACTAAACGAGCAAAAATATTCTTGTGCACATTGGTAACAAAATCATATTTAAGTTTACGGAATTCCTACTACCTCTACCCCGAAAAATTGTATTGTGACCTTGAATTTTATTAGATGACATTTAGAGGTCACCAAAGGTCAACGTGGGCTCAAAGCCATGCACAGTTTCCCGTTAAAAGTAATGACAATGGAAATTCAAAACTTGTATTTTGTGAAATTGAAATGGAATGGCATGACTTCCAAATACGTAAAGACATATCTAATCCTAAACATATTGAAGATTTTTGATTGGAACTTTTCAAAGAATGCCCTAAAGTGCCATTCACCCCAGGCCTTAGGTGGCCTCTACAGGTTACAGACGGGACTATTTATGATGCCGAAATCTACAAGCATTTAAACACTGCGGAACGGCGCTACGCAACTAGATTAATTAAAATAAACCTTATAATTTCAAAACTTGACCTGCAGTGGTTTTTTGACCTAACCTTACTATACTCGCTGCTTGACGCATTCTTCACCAGACGCACCGAACTCGACCCTGACATCTACGAAACATGCGTTTGTCTCCCCCGCCATATCGAAATGCATGAGATGAAATAATACTGATGATCAATTTTACCCTTTTTAACCTTTATAACAATTTGAATGACTTGAGTAATGACGAATTGATTATTCAATTTTGAATTTTTAAGATACTTTGATTTTGTAAATTTACCTTTCACTGTAACAGCTGACTTTTAACCTGTTTCTCTAAATATGATTCTGATATTCAAACCAATATGCATAACGTTTACATGTTTACTCAGGGCTCGCCATATATAAAACAAACAATTCATTCATTATTGAAGGGAGTGCTTAAGGCACTTGGTTGGGCATCCTTTGTAAGAGGCGCTAGCTAGCGCAGTGGTAAAAACTGCCAACCTTACTTTTTGCCATCCCACATTATTTTAGATAATTTTTGAATCCTATACTATCTCATGTTACAAGTATTCTCTTCTTGTAGTGTTCAAAATCTAAAGAAAAAATCATCAAAATCTTTCCAGGTTTCAGTTTATTTTGCATGACAAATATTTGATATGCCTTCTTGAAGTGTGCCAAATTAGAAATAACCCAGGGATTTTAGATCGTGGACGTTAGTCCATATATATAGAGCTTGGACGTGGAATTTGGTGTGTAAGCCGCTCAAGGAACGATGGCAAAGGTGGTGCTACAACGGTTGGTGTAATTAACATGTACACTTTGTAACCGTAGGTTTTAAGTGCACCACCCCCTAACTTCTTTTCAAAAGCTTTAGCATCGTCTTCATAAAAATAATCAATTATTTTGCCATCCAGCGTGGTGGGTTGGGGTATGTCACGTTTGTTAAAATTTTCCAAGAACTTCCCGAATCCCGGCTGATCGTGAGGAACGGCTAAAACGCCGTCCTTACCTTGATATCTGTTTGCAATTTTTACAGCAATAACAAGATTAGTATCAATGTAATTGTAATATAATTGTAACTGTAAATTGTTTACAATATTTGACTTACCTCATTTTGACCTGGTAAGCATTGACAAGTGTTGTTGTATTTACTGAATCGGTAAATATTACTGTTACCATTCCCGTTTCCAAAACAATGTTTGGCTAAACATTATAAATATATATAATATAAATATGGTTATAAATTTGAATTAAAACATTTTGTAACATGGATAAATAATAAAATTGGAATCAGCAATGACTAATGAATGTATTAAGGTTTCTACGGTTTAGTCATTGACATTCCCTGCCTGGGTTACTTCCATGTCCTCTAGTTGTGCAGCCTAATCACAAGTATACGGGCAAACACAAGTCAGAGGCAAGGGAATTCATTAAGGAAAAAAAACCAATAGCAAAGGCTTGCTTGTGGGTGATCAGGGATTCGAACTCACGTTCTTTGGCAGTTTTGTTGAGAGAGAATGGCGCTCTAGCCACTGGACAACTCTCATGACAGACTATTCGTTGAAGCAATCGAATAGAACATTTCAAATGAACTTACTATGTTTTCACCGCATAATAAGAAGAAATGTCTTAGTTTTGGTTTAATTTCAAGGTCATTCCGCTTCCGTACATCGTCACGCGTGTTGCGACTCCAAAACGTAAACAAAGAATAATTTTTACATGGAATTTTCTTTACAAAGGCATAGTTGGATAACAAGAAGCCAAACGAATCGTTGTTGCCACTATGCAACGAGAGAAATTGGTTTAACAAAATTCAGTTTACAGAGTGTTACATTTAAGAATTGTTCAGCTTACAGTGTTGACATATTTCTTACTTCCCAGCTCCTTATTATATATGATGCATCATCGCCAGAAAGGTTTCTACAAATTCTGATGGAGTACATTTGTCTCAAGTCCTTTGCCAAGAAAACAAACAATTTTTTTTGTACATTTTGGGTAGTGGTACAATTGAACACGTCGGACTTACCTTCTCGTCCCAAACTATCATCTCTTCAGATTCAAGTGGTTCACCTGGTAAAACTAGGATCACAACCCAAACAATGGCAAGTTTTAAACAGTATTTAGCCATTTGGAATGTGTTTTTTGTGTTTCAAGAAAAACTAGCGATTTTAAACAACTATCGGTTGCTATTTCATAGGGTAATTCCTGAATCCCCCCGTAGAAGGGGAACAACTCGGGAAACTAACACAATATTACCAACTAATTACTTTTTTTTTCATTTAAAAGTTATGTTTCGAAAACGCCCTACTGTTACAATATAAGTTAGTTATTATATTATTACAATTATTATCTTATTATTATATTATTATTATACTATATTAGTACTATACGATTTATTGTTTCTGTTTCTAATTTATTTGGATTGATGCCAGTATTTACTGTCGCGAAAAAAAGTTTTTGAGGACTCAACTCGAATTGAATTGTATTGAAACCGGCCTTATCGCAAAATATTGACACCTGCATTTGTTTCCATTTCCTTTGTTACAAAACTACGTTAAACCGAAGATGAAAACAAACCTGTTATCTGTTCGCAATGTTTCCTTGAGTGTATTTCTTAAACTTAAGTAAAACCAAAACCATTCTGTTTAACAAAATAAATAAATAATTTGTTTCTGGATGTTCAAACTTTGCTTAGCGAGATAATATTTTATTTTTTACTCACAGTTGTTACAAGTTGCAAACGTTACAGGCAGGAAATTAGTTTGTTGAAAATACATATACAATAGAAATATGATGAGGGTCCTGTGCTTAGGCTTTTTACCTACTTTAATAGAACTATTTTTCATTGGGTGTTTATTTCACATTTTATAACTAAACCGTTCTATATAGGTCATATACATTTTTGTATTATACTTTTCTAAAAATTATATTATACATAAAACGCAATATGATGAGGGACATCATGCAAACCCCTTTGCTCACAAACTCCACATTTTCAAGACTACCCAAAATGTTTACCATCTACTTTCTGGGGCTTTGTTTTTTAGTTATTCCATAAAATCATAATACTTTCGTCATTTTTTCCAAATTCTAGGCAAAATAAACGATTAAAAATCTTACGTTAACTGTTGTTGAAGATTCTGTTGTTTTTTTGAATTGTCTATGTTGCAGATTGTCAAAAAAAAAACCATTTTCGGGACTTCAAAATATCTTTGCTTTAAAAAATTGGATTCATCTGCACTTTTTTTTAAAATTGATGCAATTGAAACAAAAAATAACTTCTTGACCATTCGCAGGACAAAATGAACCATCGTCAAGCGTGTCGTTAAGGAACTGATATCAGTAAACTTTTTTTTGCTTAGTAAAGAAGGGAACATGAATGTCAAAGATCTTTTCGATTTTTAAAACCTTCGACCTTACGGGATTTATCGTTTGATGAACAGCGATTATCCAGGCATTCTGGAGAGTCGTCCAAGATTTTTTTCTTTGTGACTTCGGACAATTTTGAAAATCTCAAAATATAGAACATAAAGCTCCGCCGCTCTTATAAGCAAAAGAGTGTATATATGGATATAGTGGATATGTGTACTTACTAGGAGTGAAATTCAAGTGCTTATTTAAAAAAAATATAGAACTATAGTAGTAAATTAGCATGTGAAATAATGATTTTTTAACTTAATTTGTCTTCCTTTGAACCACTCAAAACTAGACAAACTAAGAAGAAAACTAAAAAGAATTTTGGTTTTTGCTTTAGGATTTGCTTTGAAACTTTCAGGCTTCTTTCATCTCTTCTCTTTTTTTTTTGATTTGTAAATGAGTGAGAAAGAACTTAAGAAAAAATGAAACATAAATGTGAAAATCTTATGTGAGAAAACCAAATTTCTCTCCAAATATCCGTCTAGAATCTCAATTTTTGAGTAGTGCGATTGCAAACTTTTCAAAAAAAATTCATTGCTCGGCTACATAATTAAATGTCACAATTCCGCCAAGCATAGTGCATGGAGTTCTCACCAACAAACAGTGCCAATGTAGGAAAAAAAGAGAAGACAGTGTGTGCCTTCAGAGCAGAGAGTGTGAAACAGACCTTTAATGCGTCTGCTCGCCAAGATAATCCACAAGGAAAGTCCCTTGTATAAAACACAATACTTACCTTTTGCTTTGTCGGGATCACATTCCGATCCTAGCCTTTTTTCCCTATTTCCCTCACCTAACAGTGTTCTTCTGACAGTATAATGTAAAATAAAAATAAAACTAGAACAGTAGGTAGCTCCTCCTTAATTACCATAAATACCTCATAATAAGTCCTAACTTTGTAAGTGCAAGAGATGGCATTACTTAGCAACTAAGTTTCAGCGGCCCTACTTTACATTTTTTTAAAGAAAAATTACCTGAATGGAAATAAAAGTTTATTATTGCAATTATTCTAACTTTGTTCTAGATGGCACTGTGCTGTATTTAAGCATCACTTTGGTGTAATACATTTAGGTGCCCTAAGGTATGTAAAGCTCGACTAAATGATAGCTCAAAAAATCTAGCAGGTTGTAGAACAGAGTAAATTTGATTATGTTAAGGTTAGGCGGAAGATCGCATAGGAAATTAGTTTTAATTAACATTAACTATTTTCACTTAATGTAAAATCAATTAATTTGTGGCTGTCTTGTGCAAGTCCATGCCAATGATGAATCTACAACTACTACAGTGCTAATTTTTTGAATGAAAATCGTCGAGAGTTGTTTTCCACAATTTTATTCAAAATATTTAATATACAAAATACATATTTTGCAGATAGCTCTGTAAAAAAAGTGCGCACTCGTTTAGTATGTTTAAAGCCAACCTCCTTGCAACTCTGCGTTATCTACTACAAAGCCCTCTTTAATTCATAATCCTTAAGTGCTACTGCCACAAAATGTTGAAGACACTCATCCTCTTACAGTTGTCTTACAATACCTCCAGTCAGCAATAGGAGACAGTGGGTAAAGTATTACAATTCGCATATAAAATGTTGAGATTCGTTAAGATACGTTTAACATAATTAAATTTAACGGAAAATTATTGAAAAAAAATCAAATTTGGCAAAATGCCATCTGTACCGTTAACATTGCGAAGGGCGTAACACGTAGGACGGGCTTGAAATAGGGCGAATAGGCGGAAACCCACCCAGATCTTTCATTATTGTCTGCCTTTCAAAGCGGCCTATAGTGGAGATCCCCTTTATGATTTTTTTTCATAATATTCGGTCTCTTAATTTTGTATTATTAAATCAACTCTAATGTATGGTGTATCCCATTATAGTGTAATCCTAGTAATCTTCCTTGGTTTTACCTTACTTGGTCAATACGAGTAGCAACGCCACTGTACGTGGTCGTGGTTGTAAGCGTTATGGTTTTTTTGAGATGCGACTTGGCGTTACCTTGAAAGTGAATTAAAAAAAAACTCAATACCTTTTATGTACAGCTTTTATGTTTAAATCAATACGCCTTCAATTTTGTTGCATCTCATGTTTTATTTTACTTAATTTAACTAGACATGGAGAGTCCCGATACCGCATGATATTGATGCGCCTTGTATAATAAGCATAGCGCTCGTAGGATCCGAAATTTTGAGCGCTTGGAGCCATAGTAATGTAATTGTGTCCGTGTCAATCCAAACAAATGAATATCCACTATTCCTGTTCATTGAAAAGGTTTCGATGAGCGGGTACAAGTTTGGTGCAATCAACACCTCCACTACGCCGTACACAGTCTCCACCTACAGATTGGTAGTTTGCTCAAGTAAATGGTCTGATAACGACTGCATCAAGCACCTACAAGCGAAAGCCGAAAATTATGCACGGAGACCAATCGCCATGCTTCCCAGCTGGCATGGTAAGGGGAAACTTTTCAATACAAAAGATCCGATCCTCAAACACATGGAAGCATACGCGGCAAAGCATAAGAAATTGTTGATGGTTTACTGGCCATGACACGATGGAACGGTAGTGGCTCTCTACGCGACTGACTTCACATTTGATAAGTACTATTATGCAAATTTCTTCATGGTGGACTACAAAATTTTTGGTTCAAACAGGAAGTCTTTTTAGCGAAATGAGCGAAGCAGAGGATAATTTCTGGACTGCCTACAACAGTCCCTACGGTTTGGAGTGGATTGGAATTAAAAATTTCCTTGGAAAAGATCAACTTTCCCTTTTTAAAGCAGAACTGGTGAAGGGTGCTAAGGATTTGAAAGAATGGGACTTAAACACAAAGCATCTTGTGGTGAGAATATACAAAAAGACAATCTACTCTGATTTAAAAGGTTTTGTTGCCGAGGACACTCGAAAGGCACAAGATCCGGCATTCTTTTTTCTGTTCAACGGAAAAGTGACCCATGTGGGTAACTACACAAGCCCTCACGCCGCAATACAAGAGTACAACGAATGCAAATAAAAAGTATAAAATCGAATAATTATTTTTAAGCTTGTAAAAGTGTTATTTTATTTATCGTTGCATTAAAATTACCTCCCTGTCAAAGGATTTCCTCCACCAAACGCAATGACCTATATTACAAATGTGAACGCGTAGGGATCTAACCATGAGTGCATAACAAAAGAGTCTTTCAATTTTTTTTAAGTAATTGCTTATTACTGTTGCCTGCGGGTAACAAGATTTTAAGATAAAATAGAAAATGTTAAGGTTGAGTTCCAACCACTTTACGATTTTGTGTTTAGTTTTTTCATGGTAAGCGAAAATTTGTTACGCAAGCCCGGCCCAGTACAGGAGTACTCATGATCACGTATTCTTTTATTTTCTAGCCATAAATTGCAAATTACAACTAGTTATAAATATAAACTCATGATTTCTAGTTGTACATTTTGTGCTAATTGTGTTTAAAACATTGACTCAAGCTACGATAAGTTTTCACAGTTTTTTTCATATACTATTTTCCGTATTTCCGTGGGCCTACCTTACATCAATTTAACAAAAATGAATTGATGAATTGATTGAAATTATGCTCTTTACTACAATAATTAAATATTGCTTACATTAGCCATAAAAAGGTAAATACGAGAGTCAATCATAAAAACAACTTCACAGCAATGTAAAATTCGACCCACCAGGTATATAAAAATGGCCACTTTGTCAATGGTTTTAGCGCCAAACGATGAAAAAAAATGATACTCAAGCGTACCATATGTCTATACTAATAAAAGCCGAAGCGCACGGGACAAAAGGAGGGTAGTGGGGCGGGGGTAGTGGCTTCCAGTTTACAGAGAATTGTTTTTTCCGCAATGAACGAGTGGACGGGAATGCGCATGTGCAATCTCAAAGGCTTCTCCTGTCCCATAGGACGTTTTTCTATACTAGTCTAGTCGTATGATAAAACTCGTATAAATGCAGAAATACGCATAAAAATTATACTGGACCGCAATAAGTAGCAAGCTTACAAACAACAGAAACGTTTCCTTTTATTCATCTAAGGAAAAGTTCAAGGGTAACCTAGGTCAAACAGAGATGAAAAAGATATTCCCGCATTCAATTTTTCTGAGAAAATACTTTTTTGCATGTTGAATTTATGGAGCTACGCCTGTAGAAATAGTTGACTGGAAGGAAGCGCTTGTGCAACCGCTACTACACACTATGAAGAATAGGTGGTGAATTAAATTATGGTGAATAAATTACTATGGTGAATATTACTATCATAATTTGTGATATGGCGTGATTTTGCAGTTAGCTAATTCTGTTTAACTAATTGGACATATTGATAGGGTCAGATCAACATAAGACTTCGAATCTTACATCGTATTGTATTACAAATCACACATGGTTTTAAGTAGGGATGGGCGTTTCCGTTTCGTTTCGTTTCCTCAAGGAAACGTAAACGAAACGAATAATTTGCAAACGGAAACGAAACGAGGATTTTTTTAGGAAACGGAAACGAAACGAAACGGAAACGAAACGGAAACGGTAGAAAAATCTATCAGTTCGGTATAGTGGGCAAATGGGTTCGAATTTTCGTGCATATAATACACGAAACGTTAAAAAAGTCAATGGTTATGATTTATAATTACAAAATAATATTAAATAATCTATTAAAATAAAAGTGTATCATTTAAATTAATATTTTGCTAAAACTTTCGACATCAAAATTGTATTACACACGGAATTTTTGTTTCATAAAGTAAACCTGGATGCACAACGCCTTTTGAAAGCGTGTACTTATCATAATCATTGCATAAGAAAGCGTTTTTACTGTGTTTTTTTTTTAAGAAATTGGCCAATTTTGAATTGCATGAGGTACATGTTTAGAGATTTTTATCGCAAAATGAATGAATATGCATGAAAAAGACAGTATTTGAAATCATGTATGAAGCAAAATATTTAATATATAAATTCAACAATAGTTTGTTATAAAATTTTACTTCTTTCCGCCTATTTACCCATTCTCATTTAAGAAAAAAAAATCCTAACCGTTTCCCCGTTTCCTCCAAAAAGGAAACGGTCCGTTTCCAAATTTTTTGGAAACGGAAACGAAACGGAAACGGGCTTCGTTTCGTTTCTGGAAACGAAACGTGCCCATCCCTAGTTTTAAGCCAACTGACCTTCATGATTAAAAAGCATTTGTACTTGAATTATTCTTGCATCTTGGAAGATCGAGTTTCTTAAAAACTCGTAAGCTAATTTTGCACAAGCCCAAAGATTGAGTATTGTAAATAATGTCTGTATACTCTTGCTCACCACTCACAGTTCTCAGGCTTGCATAGAATTAGTAAAATCAGAACCACTTCCAAACTAAGTCATCAATAGATTTATGACTTTTGTTTGATTAAGTAATGAAGCTACACTTCTCTTAATAAACCATGAAATAATGATAATTTCATTAATTACTCTTGACATTTTGTTACTTATTAGTGCAAATCATTTCTGCTTCATGTCGTGTAACATGCAACCGGACACAACACAATGCAAGAACAAATTTATGGAATATTTGACTCCATAACAAAAGAACATTTATGGAAAATTTATACAAAGATAACCCTATTGAACATGAATTACTGCAAAACTTATTCATTAGCCGGAAACAAGATCAAATGAAAAGTTGTACAAGGACAACTAGGACATCATAATTATTTTATTGCTTAAAATAATCCAAAGAAAAGGTTGTCGCTTATAAAAACATAGAATTTAGAAAGTCCAGTTGAATTAGTATTAAATTATGCTGCGTTTATACTTGGCGTTGTTGTGTGTTTCTGGAGTAAATACTGCTAAGCAAAAAATAAGGATTGGTAAGAATACGCGTATTTGTTTTTTTTTACGAAAGCACAACATATTAAGTAGCGTACTACTGCCGTGAAAGAAGGCTAATGGCTATTAGCTTAAGAGAGCCTTACCTCACATTGAGCTCATTCCTGCTTTACTCGAATAAAATCACCTCTCGCGTTCAGAAAATTAATGAATGTTTTTTTTGCCATTATTACCGCTCACTCATTATGCCATAGAGGCAATAGGCTCTTATTCCAAAAATACATGGTGAATTAAAATTTACATTGCTCCTAAATATTTTTTAGGAGCTTTACCGTAAATAACTACTCTGCCGCAGTTTTAGGGCCACTGATCAGGCAATTATTTCACAAAAAATAGACGTTTGTCCACTGACATGCATATATCTAAATCTTAAACTTAAACTATTTTACCGTAAATCAGCACCCCTCTGCAACTGCGTTTTGGGCTTAAGATTCCATGGTTATAATTATAAAGCCTAAAACCACTGCAAAGTAAATGATCTAGTGGTGATTCAAGGTAGAAGGTGCATTGAATAAAATAGTTTAGATGTCATGTCACATGTAATTAAGTTAAGTTGAGTAATAATCAGTAGCTGCTTCATGGGAATGTACTGTCTGTCTGTCCGTCTGCCCGTTTGCGAGACAACTTTCAAACTGGTCAAATTTTTTAAACTCTGTTTTCGGTAGATTGTTCCGCGGGTCACGTGTGAGGTCATGTATGAAAATGTGTCATGGTAGCCTGACCCTTACCCCACATTTCAGCCCCTCAGTTACCATCAGAACCAAAAACCCGTAAAACCGGGTTTTTGCTAGGTATGAACAATATAAAGGGTTGTGATGGTTTCAATTTCAATGACTCATATGACCCCTGTTTCTCTCCTCCAGTGTAATAAACACCCTAAATAACCTCAATATACAAAAAATCGTGTTTTTCTTCGGAATTTTGTAATAAAAGATATGATTGTTCCAATGACCCAACTTACCCATGACCTTCTCTCCCAGTGTGATGAACCTCAAATCCGTATTACTACAATACGCTTCTTGGTTATGTCCGTTTACAAGGGCTTAGTTAGTTAGTCATGTATGATCTAATTTGTTTTCTTCTTTTTCAAGCGATATTTTTGGACGAAGTTGTGCACGATAGAATTGGTCGCCTTGTGGATGAAGCAGTTTACTTAAGCCTAAACAGCGATCATCAGATCTCTACGTCCAGTCGCATATGGCACAGTTCAGAAACAGATTGGTGTAAGTGGAATATAAATGTACAGTTGTAAAAAACTATGAAAGTGGATGTTTTTTTTTGCATTTTTTTTTGTTATTCGTGCTTATGTTTTTAAAAAGTTATATATTTTGCCATGGATATTTGAGCTTAAAATTGTGCCAAAGAGTTTTGATTTATAAAGAAGAAAATTAAGATGTAAATAATTATCTATTACATATTTTCACAATGGGTCCCAAGCCAAAAACATGTAATTGTCCCTAGAAATTTTTCTTTTATTCAATACTTTTTTTTAATTGGTTAACAACGGTTTTGTGCTAAACTTTTACTACGCTATTGTATTATGCATCTTGGCTAGTTTAAGCTGTTCGTTCACTTTAGCATTATTTTTAATGCAAAAACATTGAAATGCGAATCTCAACGAGTTGGTAATAGTGGGTGTAAGGGAGCAAAAACTAAACTTTTGTTAAATTTTTACAACACAACATAATCTCGAAAGCACTTCAATTGAAAAGGAAAGATGTTAACTAAAACATACACACATTTATTATACATTATTGGGAATAGCCAATGTTGCACGCATGGTGCAAAGCTGGAAAAAAGAAAATGGTCGCTCGGAAAGAGACGTTATTCTTGACCTAACAAAGGACCATTCAACACATGTCATTAAAACAATCACCAGAAGTCTTAAAATACCTGTTATTTCTACAAATTTGTTTCCAATGCCAAATGCTACAGATCTCAAGTAATTCATTCAAATTTAAATTTTGCCTCCAATTCAGAAGCATTTTGACTTTTAATTATGGTGTGTAACTGTTGCAGATCATGGAACAACTTGACGAAGGAAGAGTCGAAATATCTCGTTCAAGTAGGATCTCCGTCTTGGAAATTGGAAGCAATACTAACGGAATTTCAGATTTCTGCTTCTATGCCCCGTACAGCCATATTCGACGGTCGATTTGTAAACAGTAAGAAACAGTTTGAAATTGTCAATGATAGTTAATTTAGTGAAACTAATTACTTAAGGGAAAATCAATGCGAGCAATTACATCTTAACAAGTTAGACGTTATTTCTTAATAATTTTTTAACTGTGTCTCAATCACTTCTACAAACTTGTCGTTGTTTATTATATTTTTAGTTGGCAACATGTTTCTCACGAAAAACGGCACGCTTTACCAGGCAAATGCGGCATTTTCGATTTCACATAATGAAGCAGTGCTTCCTCGCTTTATACCGTTGCTGGCACCATCCGTCAATGGTGCCTTCTTGATTGGAGACAAATCATATGTGGATACATTATTAAAAGGCACTGATAAACTGGACAAGCATTTATTCAACGAGAAGTTAGCCTGGTACGCGGGAATTACGGTAAACATATATATTTGCAAATCTACTAGATCGTGTTTGATTTAATAAAATTTAAATCTGCAGGAGTTTGGAGCATCAGTCGAATGCCCTAAGTCCCTAACTAGAGGAATAGTTGTCGTCGATCCATTCCCTACAGTTTCAGAAACGAGTAAGGCAAAGAGAAATTTAAATATTTCACATGCGTTCAAACTTAAAATTTTGCTCTTGTTGACCAGAGCTGAAAGAAATTCTGAGGAGGACCAAACTTTCAAATATAACCGACCTATTTTACTTGGACATGATTCTTGGTGCGGTGCGAGCTGTCGGGTAAGGACTGTAGCGCATCAGTAAATATATTTGTACTAAAACTACCATCTTCTGCGTCAAATAACTACTGAAATATCTTAGTGTAATGTATGTACTGAAAGTAAGATTTCTACTCACAAGTATTTGTAGTGCCCCTAACTGTTTGAGTATACCACATATGCACAACTTTAGTTTGGGGTCCTGAGGTATTGATTATGCAACATTTAGTTTGCAAAATTTATAGACAGATTTTCTATACATTTTTAAAATTTTGAAATTACTAAATTTTCTGCAAGGGGGTGCCTACAAAACTTCAATTTTCCCGACTAAACTCCCATAAAGACTTTTAGAAACCTAAAATCCGTACCAAATGACATTTGTGTGGAAGCTCTCTTGCGGAAAGAAACGTCAAGATCATAATTTAATTTTTTAAATGACATTTTTTTTAAATTTCTGGTTCCTACATAATATATTTTTATTAGGCTTGTTTGTGTGTTTGGCTAGTATCTAATATATTAACTCTTTTAATTCCAGTGGAGCCCTCCACTGAAAAGGTTCCACTTGAAGGAGAGTCTTGTGCAACCGTAACGCATAAAAAGAAATTAGGGAACATTATGACAATAAAAATGACAAAACATTTCCAACTTTCTCTTATTTTCTGGTTTTGCACAAGCAATGCAATTTTACAAATTTTAATGTTGTGGGTAAATTTAAGTTATTCGAAATACCTAACTTGTTATAAATCTTATCCAACTTGGTAAAATAGATCTATGATAGACGACGACTTGAAAGATAGCTCAAAATTTCGTACCTACCTTGCAACTCAACTCAAATTGGATTCGAACTGCCTTGGAAGCTACCATTTTAGTCCAAAACTCGGCATTTTTCAACCAAACCTTTCCTTGTACAATATTGACTTGGTGAAATACGGAAGAAACCCAAAACGTGTTGGGCAGGCAATTTTTGACGATCAATTGAATTTGAAAATTACCAATTCAAAGGCCTATTGGGCTCACGCGCCGACATTGTACTATAATGCAACTGTCGTTGTAGTAAGGGTTAATTAAGTTTATAAATAGTAAATTCTTATTTATTTTCTCTTAAACTCGTTTTTGCAGGACGAGCCTTTTGTAATAAGAAACGAGACTTGCATAAAGCAGAAACTTTCGAGTGATAAATTATTGTCTTGCTACTACGGATACGTAATTGACGTTCTACACAAGATACTGCAAGAGTTCAAGAAAATAAGGATTTGTGTCGTTAAGGAAGGTGACTATGGAAGTGACTCCGAAGGAGCTACACATGATATGGCACTTATTCATAGAGTAAGTGGTTCCTTTGTTTTTCAAAATCTTGAACTGATTTTTGACGCATAATACATCCTGCCATACAATTTAATTCTTATAGGATGACGCAGTAACGGCGTCCAGCTTGTCACAAATTGGAATAGGAGCTTTTTCAATAGATTCAAAACAGAATCGCAGTATTTTGCTTATACATCCAATGTATAAGAACTCTAAGACTCGCAAAGCCTACTCCATCGCTTTGGATTCTGCTCAAAGTGTTCTTTTGTACAAATTCTCACATATGTACGCCTCGATTAGACATTACATTGTATTTGGATTCAATGTTTTACTTTAAGTTAATTTGTCTTTTTAATTTCAACAGGATTAGGAAATTACAGAAGCAGAGGTATTTGGAGCAACTTCAGGAGACTTGGTTTGTGGAATATAAATGCAAGAAGTGTAAAGATTCAGGCCACTAAATTGGTAAACGGAATTGTGGTTCCATCGTTTTAAATTATGCGAAAAATCACCTTAGTTTAATAATATGTTGCATTTGTATCTAGAAATTATTAACAAAGTGATATTTTCTAGAATTCTTAAATTCATTGCTAGATTCAAGTTTAAAAGGAATACTAAGTAGTTTGTAAATCGTAAAAAAAAACTATTTTTACAAAAATTCGTTTAAAATTGTGTATTATCAAGTTTCAACATATACATAACAAAAATAGAACGGGAGTAAAACCAAACTATATTATTAAACTAACATTAGTCAATTGATACGTACATTGACCTCTTTTTGCTTACAATCGTTCTGAAACTTCTAAACGCAAACGATGCAAGTATATAACGGGTTGCGAGCGATTAAAGTTGTATTCTTTTGATTTTCTTTGTTTTTGCCGATAAATTGATTTATCAGCAATTTCGCCATCAGCAGACGCCAACGGCATCGTGGATAATTCTGCAGTTCAATTTTTCTGTAGGAAATGTCTTTGTAAACAAACGGACCATCTAAATTCTATTTTGCAAATGGGACAGAAAATTTTGTTTTCTCACGTGTTTCTCTAAATGATTCGCTAGCATTTTAGTCTTTGTCACAAAAGTCACACTTATGAGATCGAGAAAAATGAATGCGGTTGTGCGAATTGAATAAACTTATTAAATGAAACCTTTTGTTGCAATATTCACAGACATTCGTTTTTTCTCTCCTTCTTTCTGTGTCTATTAAAAGCAAACCTATATTTGAAAGCTTGCGGACGTGTGTCGTATATGAATAAGATCGGGCTCTTTATGCGAGTAAGCATATGTCGCCTTAAGTTCACGGTTTTCTTTTAAACAGACTTTAATCTCAGCTTTGTATCATGGAAATCTACATCTTTTTGAAAATTGCTTTTCCAAATTGTTTTGTAGGTGCCCTTATAAACTTCCGTTGGATTATGCTGGCGCTGATGCATTTTTTGTACTTGTTTCTTTGCGTAAGATTTGAGGCACAAGAAACACGTAAAAAGCCTTTCAGTTGAGTGTTAGACTCTTTTGTGGTTCACGAGTCCCGCCTGAGTTATTGATGAATACGCACATTCAGCAAAGTTGAAATTTCTTGTGTTTGTTCTATTTTTTCTTTTAAAAATGTAGTCACAGATTGAGAAATTTCTCATGACTGACTAGTCTATAAGTTCAAGTTCAAGAAATGATTTTGTTGCAGAAAAATAAATGAGCAAAAATAGTTTTGTACACATTAGTAACAAATTTATAATTGCCCTTAATAAGACTCTATTGAGATATGAATTTTCAAATTTATCGCAAGTTTTTTATTCCCCAAATATGTTATGTGACATATGTCAATCATTTATTTATTTGATATGTGGCGAACCCAAGATCAAACATGTTTACATTGTACATCAATTCGAATATCAGTAGCTTATAAGGTATTACAAGAAAAAGTGCTTAAAGTCTATTTTACAGGCTTAGTTGAAGGTTTATGTTAAAAGGTAAACAAAAGAGAATAAGTCAAGAGTCAAAAGTATTCTACGAAATCACACTTGAATGATTAATAAGCTGAAATGTTCTATACGTTACAAGATAAATATAGAAATACTTGTTTACAGTCGAGGATATATAAATATGGTACTTTTTATGTGTGTCGTGGTCCAAACTTGTGGAAGAAATTGATTCAATTAGATAGTTAAAAGCAGTTGTAGAGGGGAGCGGTAGGCCGAATGTGAGGTTTGTTCTTTCTCTCTCGCTCGAGGGACATTCAGTAAGGAGGTGGTGGAACGATAACCGCGAGCCGCAAAACCTGCAGTCTTCTTCTTTAAAAGAACCGAGGTTTTCCCATTTTCCAATGTTAAGCAGAGTGTTGCCGTAAAGTTGCAGCTGAGCGATTCTTGTCACTACAAACTTTGGAAGTAGTTTCTGGAAGTAGAACTTTGCAGAGAAGTTGTGTCTCGTCAATCCATAGTAGTGGGGCATAGAGTGGGATTCATTTGCAGAGTACAGGTCAGCTTCCTTCAGTTTTTTCCTTAATCTGTGCATAAAGTTCTGTTTGTTGAGGATTGTTAGGTCGTAGGAATTTTGGAGCCACAGTCACTCCAAGTCTGCTTGTTTAAGAAAACTTTTCATTTGAGAGCACCAGTTCTGTTCGTTTGTGTCGTCTCTAAATGACGCTTTAGTCATTCTAAGTCCTCGTAAGCGGAATGAGGCAATGAAGATTTCGGAGTGTTGGAATCGCGTATAAGTCTGCACCAGTGCTGGTAGTACAACTTTGCAACCTTGAGCTTGATTGAAGGGATGCATGTTTCAAGGCGGACAAAGTAGCGCGAAGAGGAGACGAGAATTCCGAGCGCGTTCTTTAAGCAGCATTGTTGAATTTTTCCAGCGTTTGTTTTTCACAATGGCAATCACAACAACTTATGATGTATTTTGTATTTATGATTAAATTATTTCTTGCTTTGTATTAATAGGAGATGCTAAAGGAGTCTTAAAGTATTGATTAAATTAGTTAAGTAAATTATAATTGGTAAATCGTTAACATTATAAAGCAAAACAAACACAAAATTGCCATTCCATTTTTGTAATTGAATTAATATGTTAAATTGTGATTAAATTTGTATGCTTGTACAATCTTTACATTAAATTTTTGTATGGAAAATTGACTGAGTAAGGATGATTTTTACTGCATAGGATTTTTAACATAAAGTGTGATAAAAGCCGATGTGAATTATATTATTATAATTTGTAAAATCCCAAAAAAAAATCCAAATTTTTTCAACTATCCTGGGTCAAATGTCATATATTTCAATCTCAATCAACTAACAAAAACATTTTGAACTGCCTTCACTTTCTATTTTGTCAGAGATTCACGCACAGTTGATCGCACAAGGTCAAACCTTGCTGGAAAAACACAAAGCATTGGTAAAGGGTAGTCAGTTGAAAAGCTCTTGGATCGCATTTGAATTCAGAAAATTTCTAAATCCCAAAACATGCGACAACTCATTTGCACATACAAATACAAGCTTGAAATTTAGCAGTGGATTCAACATTTTGAAAATGAAATTTTGCTGTTCGTCTACATCCAATAAAAAGTGTAACTTTGCTTTTAAGTAATCTCTAACTTGTTTCTGCAAAAGGAGCCTTTTTTAGAGCGAGTAGTAATTACGATCAAACAACAGCAATATAAAAAAACGCAAATGGCCATTGTAAAAACAGTCCAATTTTCTTAAACAAAACAGAATAAAATATATCCATCACAGAGTTTATAATTCATATTTTTAAAACTTGCAGTGTTTATTTCCGTCTATCAAATTCAGAAACATTTAATTTTGTATGATTCCAGTAGACGTTCTCTGGTAAATTTATATTATAAGCATCTTATTAGCTTACTCATGAAACTATATTTTACAAATAACTGTTGCAAGTAACCAAGTAATCCGTTTTGTACTTGTGTAGGCTAATTCTACAGATAGTTTGTCATGAAAGTATTAACTTTTGTTTCATGTACAATGATAAAGCTGCAGAATGTCGTTTTGACTACTTTTGGGTTTCGGGTTTTTGGTTTTGAGGCTCAATTTTTTTTATTTAAAAAAACTAATCCTGAAATGAAATTTTACTGAGGTCCAACTCAACCTCAGGAATTATGGAAAAAAAAGGATCGTCCTCCCACGCTTTCTCATGCACTGATGCAAATTACCATTTTCACAAACAACACCATATATATATTGCATTACGGGCGCCGGTTGATTAAATTCAAACTATATGAGAATTAGCGTCGGTGAATTTAACTAAAAAAAGTGGAGCTATTCTCGAAAATTAAATATTTCATACAGGTCTCGTAGAAACTTATGAAATAGTCGAGCTCACAGATATCTTACTTATGGCAAGGAGCAAAATTTTGTATGGTAAACAACGTGCCAACTCTTAAATAGCGATCAAAGCCAAATACCACAACATCGAATAATTATTTATTTAATGCCATTTAATTTTTTTATTGTTTGCTAATTATGATATTGGTTAATGATTTCATTACTAGTAAACGCAAGCCCGCTCTCAGACGACGATTTTATTTTAGGCCAAAAACTCCCACATCGTGTTGCATTGTCTCACGTTCAGTACACCTGCAGCGTTACGAAAGTTTTGTACTGCTGCTACATGATCAAATGTAGATTCCAAAGTTTGTCATTTGATATACTTTACAAAGCAGTGATAAAAGCGCTAGTGACAGATTTAATGGTTTAAAATGAACGTTCCAATGTTCACGAATCATGCCATAGTTCATGTGATATCGAAGTGATTCTTATCTAGAATAAGCATTAAGACCACTTATAAATTCATTAGTGGTGTAGTTACTCCTAATTTGTTGAGATAATAAGTATAAATTGCGTAATTCCTAGTTAAATTGTATTTGAAACTTATATAATACCTGATATTGCCGGAATTTTGTGTTCGATAGTTATCTGGATCTGATGTTACGTGGCATGCTGATATCTCAATCCAAATGCAAGTGTTAATCACGGCTTTTGTAGGTCGTATCTTCGAATTTACCGTCTGCACCAATGTACGTGTAATGCATTCTAATAACAATTAGTTGCTGCTGCTTTTATTTGGGACTGAAACATTCTTTTTACACGGTTACTCTATTTTCCAAACTATTTATTAAATCATTTAAGCTGAAACTAAACAGTGCAAAATATTGATCATAATTGTAAAACTTGATAAAAAATACCACAAACCTTAATTACACGAAAATCACAAATATGAAAGACATATTGACCAAGCCGAAAATACTTATTGTTGGAGCATCCATGGCAGGGTTAACTGCCGCCGTTGCTTTATCACAGTCAACAGCCTTTGAAATCATTGTCTACGAACGGTCTACAGCTTCTACGGGCTACGGACGTCGACCACGTGATGGTGGTGGCATTGGGCTACAAGGGAAATCCCGGGAAATTTTGAAACGATTGGAAATTCCCGAATTCACTACCATGTCAATGGAATTTCAGGACGATCGAGATCGAAATGGCCGAATTTTAAGAAGAAAAAGAATTGAGTTCTCGGCCGTTTACTGGGGCGATGTGCACAACGCCCTGTACCAAAAGGTTCTGCAATTAAATATACCCGTACATTGCGGTAAAGAAGTCTTGAAGATAGAAGAAAGCGAAAACAATGTTACTATATTTTTTTCTGACGGAACATCCGCAGAAGGCGATGTTGTAATTGGGGCAGATGGTACATTATCCGCAGTACGCGCATCCATGTTCTCGGGTCAAAGCGATTTGGTGCGACATTCTGGCTACTATGCCTGGAGGGGCCTTGCAAGGCTCAATGAGCTTCCAGATAAAATTAAATTAGAAGTTGAAAAAGAAATTCCACAAGGCACAATGACCATGGAAATGACGGAGAGAAGCCATGCAATATTCTACTACCTTAACAATGGAATTAATTGGCTCATTTACATAAATAGTGATAGTGATGCTACGCCAAAGTATCAGTCAAGAAAAGAAGTGGCTGGAAACATCACAAAGGTAATATTTGTAAAAATGTGTGAATTATATATATAATAGTATAAAAATTATATAATAATGAGTGCGTGACAAAGGTGCTCTCTCATTTTTTTCAGGTAATTTCAGATAACTAACAAGATTAAAATTATAAATCCAGGCCCTATTGCGTCGTTTAGGGTTTTTCGTGTCCTTGAATGGGCCTGTTTAGCTTTTCAATAGAAAACCAACTGTAAAATTAAGAATAAAATTCTCCAAGTAAAGCGTGAAAATTTTGCACGAGTTTAAGCGGTTTTTTCATTGTCCAATAGTTTTTAAAACAAATTTTCCAACAAATTTTAAACATTATGCGTATACTTTATCAATCATGTGTGCTAATATATTACTGCATTTGTAGAAAAATTAATCATTTTTGTCTCTTCAGAAAGTTACAAACACTGAAGTACAAGAATTTTTTAATACTGTGGACAGCAAATATCGTCCGTTTATTGCCAAGCTAATTCGTACCACAATGGCACCATTTACAAACCAAATTTATGACCTGGACTCACTAGACACGTATTGCTCAAAACGTTGCGTTTTGATTGGAGACGCTGCACACGCTGTTACGCCCCATTTTACCCGTGGCACTAACATGGCGATTCAAAATGGCTACGCACTGGCAAATGCGTTCCTCTTTGAAGAACAAAACATTCAAAGCAAAAAATGGCTACAAACTGTATTTCGGACTTACGAAGAACAGGAGTTAAAGCGATGCAACAGCATAGTGCTAAAGTCCAGGCGTTTGGGCAGAATTAAGCAAGGAGTGTTGTCGTCAAGGCAACGCCTTGATTGGGATCTAAAGTGTAGTACCGGGGAGTATGACGAGTTACTACAAGATGATCATGAATGTTAAATACAGTTAATGCTAAGAAAACGTGTTGATTATGGCTTATGCCTAATGTCAAATAAACGATACATACTGCTAAAAAAACTGATTGAGTATTGTGGCGATAACGCCAAACAGTGACGCAGAGCATAAGAGTGAGTTGTTGAGGTCTCTGGAGTAAGAGGCCCTGGTCAGCGCAGTGGATAACACTGCCAACCTTACCTTTTGCTCTGTCGC
>VYYI01000914.1:0-24187 GCA_021029175.1 Bilobella aurantiaca
GAGTAATGTGTTTGTTAATGCAAATATGTACTTACTGCATGAGTGGGATGACTCTGTCTCTGGGAAGGTTGGAGACGTCGTGTCCGTTGACTCGCGTCATGAGGTCTCCGCGTCTCAGCCCACCGCGCTCCGCCGCCGTTGTCTCCACCACCCGCCCGATTCTGAAGAGAAAGGATGGAGAAAGTGACTGAGAAAGCCTTTCTCCGCCACGCTTCGTCCGCCTCACTTAATTAAAGAAAGAGAGAGGCCCTAAAAGAGGCCACTTACTGCGGAGGGCAAGACCAGATCACTGAAAAACCAAAGCCGTCCTCTCCAGGCCGCTTCTCGAGACGAAGTGGGAGTGAGCGCTTCTGGCGCCCATTGTTGTTGGTGGAGTGTTGAAGGGAGTAGTCGTCGAGGCCGACGCCAGAGACGCCTGAGTCCATGGTGGCAGAGTTGATAAGGGTCCCTGGGCCCTCGAAGGACTCTCCCCTCTCCAGCAAAGGGCCCTCGGCCACGCAGGGCCCCTTCCCGTCCCATCTCGGCATTTTCAACTTTCTCCAGTCACCAATCCGCTCTGTGGAGAAAGGCAAAAGAGGCTTTTTATCCTCCCTTCCCACCCACACTGCCCCTTCAGGATCTGAACGAGGCGACACAAGGGACACTGTGGTGGCCCATGCGCCTCAAAACTTTACCAAATACCTTTTGATATACTTGAGCACACGGAACCTCGTCAACTAAGATGCAAAACTGTCGTCTTAAGTAAAAAGCTTTAGGTCTCTGATTTGGTTTCGAAGGGAAAATTATTGCTTAATTAAGAAAGCCTTTATGCCACTACTGAAATTAGTTAATTTTAATCTACTTCACGTAATCATGAAACAAGGCCGAGGGAAGTTTTGGCTGGAACATTCCGTAGGAGAAAGTGGAGACTTAAGTCTAGGTGAATGAGAGTATAGTGTAAATTAAACTGTGCCTTCTTTTCGTATGGTTGACAGTAACAGTTTCTGCTTTCACTCGAGTCGGAATGTGAAAGTGACTAATTTGTGGAAATTATGTTGTAAGTGGTGGAATGGTGACGCTGGTCTGCTGACATAGCAATTACGCTTGGACTGACATGAGTGAAAGTGGTGAGGCCTGGGCGGCCATAGTTTGGTAAAGCGTGGGGGGTAAGGGGGGTTTTGTATTTTATCGATTCCACTCTGGGGAAGGAGACAGAGATTCACATTCTACTTCCCATCACACAACTCACCCATCTCCACAAAGACCACTCCACACAGACCCACCAGCACAATTGTGCCATTCTACTCCACCAGCATCCCACCAATTAAAGGGAGGATCCACCTCAGTTAGGAGGAGTTAATTGGCGGGAGAAATGGATGTGTTTACCTGAGATGAGGCGCTGAGTCCATGAGGAGAGAGTGGTGATGGAGTGTGGGGTTCGAAGCGGTGTTTCGGTGGAGTATTGGGTGTTTTGGGAAAGGGGCAATAATTGAATAGTTGATGAATGAGTCACTTACTTTGGAGTGAGTTGCTGTGTGCTGGGGAGAATCTGGATTTGGAGTGATGGTGAAAGTGGAAATGGGCTGGTGAAAGTGGAGAAAAGTCCTTCAATTCACTTTGAGTGTGCGGAGAAAGTCCCTGCGAGAGAATCTCCCCGCTTAGCCCTCTGCTGCCTCCACCATCCACCTCCCCCAGACGCCACTCCAGCATTTCCAGCACTTCCAGCATCTCCACCCAAACTCCCAACCTCAGCCACTCACATATGCATCATAACAATTCTGCACAGACCTCTTCAAAACCAAGGAACCATCAACAATTCACGCTCATCTCTCTCCTCCTGATGAACCTTACAACATCATCCCCAATGATACAACTTCATTTCAAACCATTTACTAAGCACATGCCCTAATCCACCAGGACAGAAGTGCTTTCTCCACTCAAAATGATTTGAAACAAAATAAGAGAAATTAGAAAGTTACAAATTTTATTTAACTCTTCTCACCGGGTTTATAATCGTGTCGAGTTTTTGGGAGCTTTGTCACTTCATAGTTTCTTTCATAGGGCTTTCCTTTGCGACTGCATTCCAAAGACTACTGTTCTGCTACTACCATGTGGTCATCTCCTAATTTAAAATTTGAATTCAATGTTTCCCTTTCCAAATCTCCACTTTCAAGCAAGAAGCAGGAGGTAGAGATATGATGAAATTGCAGTCTTGGGATTTGACAGATGAAAACGCTATTCACTCTAACTAATTAGATGACTATACAGTGAAAGTTATAATAATTCTTGATTATTTGAATTAGAGAGGATTCTTTCTTTGAAATAGGAAAATAGTATTGCAAAGTTTGAAAATTGACGTTTTCCTTTGCAATTCCGAAATAGTATTGAAAATTTGGTGAATTGGGATTTTGGTTTGCATTGTTTTGTGTGTCTCTTGGCTGTGTTTGAATGGTTAATCAGTGGATCACCTCTCCTGACGTCACTCGCAGAATTTCAAAGGAAGGAGTAGGGGATTTTGCACATTTGCAAAAATATTGGCAAGGCAGGCGCTGAATTGTGCCAATTTTAAAGTCTCCTTTCCCAGTGTCACCCTGCCTCTTCGCACAGCAGCAGACAGTCTTCTTGGTCCAAAGTTTTATTCAAGTCCTCCCATGTCCTTCGTCGCAAACGACCGGCGGGGCACCCTCTGCCCCACCGCTTCCAGCTCCACCTCCAGCTCTGCACCCACCAACGGAGTCGAATCAGACTTCCCCACTCGACCCACCAGGCACGCAGAGGTCAAGGGTCACAAGAAGAAGGGACGCTCACGCCGTCATGTCGAAGTGGAGAAGCCAAAGAAACCGAATCCCTTGACCACTGCATCTTCAAATTCACTGATGTCCATACCACAGGCACTGAAGCTTTCCATGCTCAACAGCGGATTCATCTCAATTAGTAAATGACCTTTGTATTTAAAGTCATAGAAACTCCATGTGCGTAGGTTGATAGCTTAGTTGTTCCGTAGTCGCGTCGTTGCAGTGCCTTAAGCTTATTAAGGTGACAGTGATCCCTGACCCATTTTAAGTGCTCAATTAATCAACTTAAGTGGAATTTGGAACAATGAATCACGGGGAACAAATAAGTTTTAAAAATAAAGTAAAATGAGTTACAAAGAAAGTAAAGGGAAAGTTAGGTTTGTGCATGATGGGTGATTTAGTTTGACTCTGCTTTTGCGAAAAAATTAGAGCTTTGACTCGTGCTTTGAAAGAATTAAGAGGGATTAAAGGGAGATTAGAGTTGAGGGACTTCAAGGGTACTTAATTGAATTGGACGTTTGATTGGGTTGCAGAAGACGAGGACGAGAAGGTCCTTTCGTCCCTGCCCAAGGGCCCCGTCGACAAGGAAACTTTTCTGAAGTTGTGTGACGAGCGGAGGAAGTTCCCGATCCTGTACCGTGCAGAATTTCAGGTGATTCAAAAGCACTTTCTTTGTCTTTCTCTCCTCAATTAGGGTTGGAGAGCCCTTAGAACGAAGGCACTTCCAAGGGACTTGCAAATATTCTCTAAAGCTCTTTGGCAGCAGACTCAAGGCTATTTTGGGCATTTTTGCACAAGGCCACTCCACTTGCGCCGCAACCACACGCCACTCCAGCACCCAAAACCAAATCACCAATTCTAAAATCACAGACAATTACTTAAAAATGCTTCGAAAGGAGACAAGGCATCATGCTTTCTTCATTCCTCCTCTATTTTGATTTCGTCTATTTTGACCATGGCATTCTACGACAAATTGTCAAGGTCAAGCCTTGAGAAGGTCAAACTGTGACCTTCATTTCATGCCAAGAATGTACGAGGCAGTGCGTCCGTCTCCCTCATCAAATTCATTCACATCTCATAAAATCCTGTTTGAATTTTTTAAAAAAAGAAGAAACTTGTTTTGATTTCAGATTGGGTCCAAGAGCGAGGCTTCCTATTCCTGTCGACATGCACTCAAAGCCTCCAACAAGGACAAAAACCAGAACTTTAAAGCCATTCCATGTACCAAAAAAAATGCTCCCCTCAAATTACGCACTGGAAAGCGTTTTTAAAATCGCTGTTTTTTTATAGATGACTACAACCGACTTGTCTTGGACTGTGAAGGCGAAGAGAGAAATGACTACATTAACGCCTCATATGTCGACGTAAATATAACTTTTTTCTTTAAATATTACTCACAACTATTGATATATTCACGCATATATTCATGATTAGAACATTAAATTTAAATTTTTATATCTTGATTTATTTCAATGATATTAATTTTTGTCTGGAGTTTGAACGCCAACAATTTATTGAAAATTTTGCAAATATCTTTTGATGCTTTCAAAATAAGTATATTTGTGGATAATTGGAGTAGATTGAATTTAATTAAATGTGATGTTAAATGGAGTGAGTCTCGAAGCGATGAGATGATCTAACTGGAATGGTTGTTTGCAGAGTGTGCTTGAGCCGAATGCATACATCGTGGCCCAAGGGCCGATGGAGAGCACGCTCAACGACTTTTGGCGAATGATTTGGCAGAAGGACGTGACCTGCATCATCATGCTCACCAAGACCTTTGACTTCATAAAGGTCATGTGCGTCCAGTACTGGCCAGAGCCCGGTCACTCCGCCTCCTACGACACCATCCACGTCGAGGTCATGCAGGAGGTCAAGTTGGCCTCCTTCTACATCCGCACCTTCCGCCTCCGGCAGCGCAAGGGCGGAGGGGTGTGTCCCAACAGCACTTTCATTCTTCTCAATTATATACGATTCTTAAACTCTGCGCTGATTTCCAGGAAAGTGACGAGCGGTGGTTGGTGCAATTTCACTACGTCGAGTGGCCCAGTCACTCATGTCCCTTCCCAACGGCCCTTCTCGACTTCAGAAGACGCGTCAGGCAGATTCTGATTGAGAAGGAGGAGATCGGCAGAGGTCAAGTCCTCATTCACTGCAAGTGAGACCTTTTTCTAAATTTTGATTTAAATCTTCAAATTGAATTTAAGAAAGGGTATCAAAATTTTAAAGAAATTTTTAAAATAAGGCTATTTTTTGTTGAGAGGCTGAATTGAAAAGTTCTTTTTGGTAGTGATGGCGGAGGGCGTTCTGGAGTGTATTGCCAGATTGATGCGAATCTGGAGTTGCTGGATGAGGACGGAATGGTTGATGTGTTTGGGTACTTGAAAAAGTTGCGGAGCATGCGGAAAGGGCTTGTGAGTGACGTGGACCAAATAAAGTTCATTTACGACACGCTGGAAGAGTACGTCATTTGTCGCAAGACGTGGTTCCCCGTTGCGGAGTTGTCGCAGCGTCTCAAGCACAAATCAGTCAAAGATCCGCAAACGAAGATCAACGAGTACCAGCGTGAGTTTCTCGTAAGACGCCAACTTTTCAAATTAAAAAAAAATGAGAATAGATTTTTTTAAATGGTTGAAAAATTAGTTGATTTGCAAGCAAACGCCGAGATTTACTATCGGAGACTGCGCTGGAGGTCATCGAGCAGACAACAGAGACAAGAATCGCGATGTGCTCGTTATTCCACGTAAGCATTTGCTGAATTTTTTTAATGTGCAACTTTAGACAGCGTAAGCGTTGTTACATTTCGTATATGACAAAAGTAAACTAAAGATGTCCTAATTGTGGGATTTCAATTAATTGATGTGTTTGATTTAGCCGACAATTTCCGGCCGTACCTCACCTCCTTCCAGGGAAATACCTTCACAGACTACATCAACGCTGTCTTCGTGGACGTAAGAATTTTAAGATTTGTTTGTACTGGTAATTGTAATTAACGCTTAATTGACTTGGTAATTACGGCAGGGCTACCGCCAGTCGAGAGGGTACATCGTCACGGAGTGGCCTTTGGTGGACACTTGTTCCTACCTCTGGTCACTCGTCTATGACTACGACGCCTCCGCCATTGTTGTTCTCAGCAACCCTCCCACTTCCACGGTAAGATTAAAAGATCGGTTAATTGCCAATTAAAGTAATTTTAAACAATTAAATCAGTTCAATTATCATTCTGAATGCAGCATTATCCCCAGTTTTGGCCGGATTCCAATCGAAGCAAGCGCTATGGTCCAGTATTCACCATCGACCACCTCTCACACGACTTCTATCCTAACATCAAGTCATGGCTATTCCGCATCAACAAAAAGGTTAAATCCTAGTTAATTAGTAATTAGTGTGTTAACTATCACATTAACTTAATTAATAACCCCTCTGTTCCAATGCTTTAGATTGTGTCGCTGACGGAGTTGATGGCGGGTGTGAAGGCGGAGCCAAAGACCTGCAAACTGTTCCAATTGACGTGTTGGCCAAGANATCACATTAACTTAATTAATAACCCCTCTGTTCCAATGCTTTAGATTGTGTCGCTGACGGAGTTGATGGCGGGTGTGAAGGCGGAGCCAAAGACCTGCAAACTGTTCCAATTGACGTGTTGGCCAAGAGAACACAAAGTGCCAACATCCACCAACTCACTGGTGGAGCTCATGAACATGGTGGAGCGATGGCGGCATAAGAGGGCCGACATTGGAGGACCTGTAGTGGTCGTTTCACCGTACTAAAACACTTTAATTACTTTAATTAACTTGAGTTAGAAATTTAAATGTCAATTAAACTTTTAGCGATGGGCGGAGTCGCGCAGGCGTGTATTGCGGAGCCAACGCCTGCATTGAGCAGGTCATTCAGTATGGAGAAGTTGACGTTTTTACGGCAGTAAAAACGGTGAGGAGACATCGACCTCAGCTCATTGACAACATGGTGAGGATAATTAATTAAGTAATTAATGGAGCAATTAAATGTTTCACAAGGTTGTATTGTAGACGGAGTACAAATACTGTTACGACGTTGTTCTTCACTATGTCCTCCACTACCTCAACAAGGAGACAGAACCCAAGCCATCTGAGTCAACCACCTACAACAACCAATCATAACACGCCATTCCGCCCGTACCCAGAGACCATGCACACTGGAATCAAGGGCCTGAGGAAACGGAGAAATGAGTAAAGTAAATAGGCGTTTTTATTGAGTTGACTATTGTAGAAGATTCTAATTGGTTGGATTCAGGTCCCATGCTCCCGCGTTTAATTACAATTAGTTAGGTCCCATGTTCTGCTTCATCCTTTAGTTAAGTGTTTAATTAGTTAATTGCGTTTCAGGTGGAGAGTTCCAGGGCTTGCTTCATTTTGCGCATGCCCTTCCCAAGTACTTCGGAAGGCAGAGCCTCCAGCGTCGGACGACGGTAGGAGTTCATTGTCGGAGAACTCAGGAATCCATGACTGCTGCTCAAGCCTTCACAAACAGCAACAGTTCAGTGTTTGCAAGTTTTTTCAAACGAGACGCTGTTCTAAAAACTGTTCTAAAACGTACCGATATTTTGTACTGGCGAAGCAGAATTGGCCCACGAATGAGAGGACTCCGGCGGCTGCGTCCTGTGGTTTCCGTTTGACTTGGAAACGACGTTGAAGTGGTTGTTCCAATTTACCAAAATTCCATTCGACGTCTTCGGCTTCCCAGTGGTGTCTGCAGTACCCGCTAGAGACACATACGCGTTTTTTTTAGCATAAGCGTTTTTTTAATTATCTTGTTCAAACAGATTTTGGTTTTGTTTTTGTGTCCCTGCGTACCATTCCATTTGTTGAGAATGACGCGCGAAGCGTCTTCCTGTGCCTTCATGAGGAGTTCAGTGGCTCTTTTGGGCTTGAAGTAATTTTCAGCGATGAGCTCAGGCTGATTTGTTTCAAACTTCTGTGAATAAAATTGGAGTTGTTTAGAATCATGGCATTGAATCAATTTGGTGCAGTGGTTGACCCTTGACCTTTGAGAGGACACTTCGTTGGTTTTCGTCGTCTCCATCAACGGTCTCGTCGTCCTGGAGCCTTCCGGGGGCGGTGCGCGATGACGCGCGCGGTCGTGTTGGAGCGCCACCGCCGGCAGGCGGAAGCTTCGTTTTGGAGCAAATTAGGTCAGGAATCTTCCACTTGAGCGTCTCCTCACTCCAAACAGCCTCACACTTCACCTTGTCCAGATTCCTTTTCGAAAATTTTAAAAAATAGTTTAGACATTTTAAATTTTGAAAAGTTAATTGAAGGTCGCTGTACGAGTAGTTGGAGTCCCTTCGGATGGTGGGCTGGATCTTGTCGAGAATCGCTTGAAGGAGCTTCAGTTGTTGGTCCTGCCGACGAATCGTGTCCAGGTAGTCCGCTCTGTCGTTCTGGAACTCAGAGTACAGGTCACGCACTTCGCAGTTCAAAGCGCGGATCTGCAGACGAAAATAAGAGTTGTGACAAATCGCTGATTTCAAACTTCAAAAAAATGTTTGGAAATTATTATTTTTAAACGTTCCTACTTTTTGTTTGGACTTCTTGACAGCTTCCGTCTTGACACGGAGCTCTTCCTGGATGGAGTCGTAAGCCTTGAGCAAAATCTGATTCTCCTCGTCATCGCTTCGACAAGCTTCCGAAGCGACTCGAGATCGCTTCTCAGCAGCACGCTTCTTTTTCTGACGCTTCTCTTTCAGCTCCTTGTCGTGCGCACGCTCCCCTCCCACCATATTCTCCTCGATTTCGTGCAATCTTTAAACGAAAACGCAACAATTATATTTCAAATAAGACCAACGGCTAGTAACAATTTTCAACCCAGGTGGAATGCATTGGAAATATTTACCGTGCAAGCGTTTCCTGCTGCAGTGGACTGAGAGGATTCTTGGGTTTTGGTCCATCACCCGTCGTGTCCATGTCCACCCTCTCCAGGTCCTTTTCATATCGCTGTTTCAACGTCATGACGTCTGCCTGGAGGCGCTGGCAACTCTCCTGCTCCGCCGCATAGTTACTCCTCAATCGCTGCATCTCCATCTCGTACTCCTGCCGAATCTTGGCCTTTTCTTCCTCCAGGTCCAGAATTGAGGGTCGTCGGGCGAGAGGGGCGTGGCTCTGATTCGCCGCAGCCTTCTGCGACTCCAGCAGAGTGCGCAACTGCTGGATTTCAGCTTGGTACTCTAGCAACAGAGCATCCTTCGGGTCCTGGTTGATGATTGGCTTGTTCTTGATGTTCTTGGCTCGGTTGGCATATCGCAGCGTACTCAGCGTCTCGTCATAGTTGTTATCAGACGGACTGATACAGGCAACCATCAAGGTCTTTGTGTTACCGCCCAAAGAGTCCTGCGCACAATAATTGACTGAATTAATTTACAAATCAAGTTAACTCCTGAATTCCATCTTTCATGATTTCTGTCAGGTAAAGGAAATGCTTAAATTGACGAAATTAGGTTAATGATTGAAGTTATTAAATTGCCTGAAGTAGCCGTGTGAGCTTGGAGTCTCTGTAGGGAATGTGCTTGGACTTTCCATCCACGAGGGCTGATATGACATTTCCGAGCGCTGAAAGCGATAGGTTGATTTTTGTGGCTTCTTTCAGACGATCACCAGTTGCGCCTTCAAGCGAAAAATGTCAATTTTAATCAGCGACTAATTGTAATTGACATCAATTAATACCCGTTTTGGCTTGTCTCTCGGAGCCTGCGAGGTCCACGAGGTTGAGCTTTCCCTTTCGTATGTGCTCGTCCCCTGTCATCATTTCGATATTAATTGTGAAAATGGAGTGGGAGCGTGAGCTGTCAGCGTTCATCAGCGTCGCTCCCACCGAGCGATTCTTCCAGCCACGGTCAACCAGCTCTTCGCATTCTCTCACGTTATGCACCGTGTGCTGCGACAGATCTAGAAAATTCAAATCCATCAACAGTGACGCATAATCATGTTTTCAAAATTCAGAAATTGGAAAAACTGAAACATTTTTCAATGTAGAAAAAATGCATAATGCTTTCAATTGAATGTATCAATTTCGTTAATGGTCCCATAGGATTCGTGACCCAGAAAATTCGACTGAAGAAACTTCAAAAGTGATTTCGTGGCTACAATAACTTCCGAAGCATATTATATGAAACATCAAAAATTCTGTTCAATTCTTTTCACAAATTACAAAATTGGATGTGAGGCGCATGCGCATGACAAGTGTTCGGGGTACGCAAATTACATTTTGCATGTTGATTTATTGGGGAATTTTACGGAGAATTGAGCGGTGTTGGTTGGGTGTTATTTTGCGTGAATGGTCAAGCTCTGTGACTATGACAGGTTCTGGATGACGACTTGACATTGAATAGCCAAATTATGAAATATTCAGTGTCTTCGATTGGGCTTTTGAAGGTGAGTGAGTGGGCTTTTGAAGGTCAATCAATCTCTCGCTTTATGACAGGTGAAAGGGAAGGGAGACGCAACAAGGGAATGAGAATTAAAGGGCCTGCGCATGCGCCACTTAACAATTCAAGGGCCTCCCACCTGAGACGTAGACGCCATTGTCGGGATGCTCCTTGAGATCCATCTTCTTCTTGATGTCAGAGCCCAGGAGGTCCCTGATCTCCTCATTATAGATCTCGAGGTAGGAGGCGTGGACGAGGAATTTGATATCTTCCGAACTATCGATCCCTTCGAAGATGTGCTCGAAGGCCCTTGGAATGATGCCCTTCTGCTGGACAGGGTCCTGGAGGCCCTGCATCGTGAAGGACTTTCCACATCCCGTCTGGCCGTAGCAGAAGATCGTCGCATTGTACCCCTCCAGCACGCCCTGGACACGAAGAGGTCAAAATAAGTGACCTATTAATACCACTTGAGCCAGATTGGACATAAGAGTGAGCATAAAGGAGAATTATGTCATTAGGGAAGCGACGTCGTTCGCCGTGCTGTTTGTACTTGGAAGTCATTGCTTTGGAGAAAGCAGGGTATTTTCTGGAGAAAGTAAAAAACTTCAGGTTCTTTCACCCTCCCCACGAATATTTGATGACTTTCCCCAAAAACTTTGTTTACAAAAATTCGAAAATATTCCTAAATTTCAATTCTGTGATTCAAAATTAATGGCTTTCTCCAGGGTAGTGTTTAGAAAGGAATATGACTTTCTCCAAAGATAATGTTTCAAAGTAAAATTAATGAATTTCTCTAGAATGGAATTTCGAGAAAAAAAATATGACTTTCTCCAAAGATGGTGTTTAGAAAAATGTAATAACTTTCTCCAATATGGAGAAAGTCTTAATTATTTTGTGGAGTAGGTCAGCCTTTGCGATGATTAGGTTGTAATTGGAAAAGTGTTCGGTTGATTTAGGTTCTTCAGCCTACAAACATTTAGGATATTTTGTGTACCTCTACGAGAGGGTAAGTGATGTCGTTGTAGAGTGCTTCTGTGGTGGAATCTGTGAAGTAGACGCCGTCGAAGCCGAACGTTTTTGGCGGGGCTGAGGGGTCGAGTGGGTTCTGGATGCCACAGGAGCATTGACTTCCCTCCATGGACACGATGCACTGGAAAAGTCAAGAGACATTTTATGCCACTTCCTCCCAATTTAATGGGGAAAGTTGGACACTTCTAATTATGAGTTTCAGGCGAAATATTGGGAAAAGAAAGGGAGAGGAAGTGCCTAAATTGCGCTGGTCAGGCAGAGCGGCGAGTGTCAATGACTGGAGTACTTACTAATTCAAAGAGAAAGTCAAAAATTCGAGAGGAAAAGTGACTGGAATAGAAAAGGTGAATGGACAGAGACTTAAGTGCTCTGACCCATTCTTCGCAAAAACGTAATTGGAAGTAGCTTCAATAACCTAAGACAATGTTTTACTTATTCACCATTCTTTTCTGATGTCCCACAAACATTTGGCCAATTTTTTTTTCTACCTATTATTCTACAGTAATGCGGAATACTGGAATGACCTAAGACAACGTTTTACTTAATTTATCCATTTCATTTTACTGATTTCATCGGAACATTTCCTGCAAAATTTCGATTTTCTTTTTGAGTGGTGCGAGGAGCGTTATTAAGAGGATGACGCTCTACAGGACTAATTTACACCCCTGCATATATGTGACGGAAGAAATTTTGGCAGGGTGAAATTGAAGTGAAAGTAAAATCGTCAAATTTCTCATCAAAGAGTAAACGGAAACAGGAAAAGAAGAGCCCTTAAAGGGATGTTAAAAAAACTTATAAAAAGGCTTTTACCTTTGAATTGAGGGCCTTTTCCCGTTCGTTCATGGGACGGCATCGAACTATCACTTTAACGCACTCACTCATTTTAAAATTTACAATATTTCGAGAGATGAGCACTTAACTTGAAATCACAATTTGTGACGGAGCCGAAAGCAGGCCGATTCGCTGGAATGAAAGTAAGGAGTGAGCGTAGGAGAAGGAATCAGCGTCGCGGAAGTCTTTGACACTGTGACATGATGCTGCCTGGACTGCGTATGGTAATGAGGTGGCCCTTAAGTGTCTCAAGTGGACTAGTACGAAGGTTCGTGGGTAAGTAGGCCAATGGCACATCAATATCCTTTGAGAAATGAGTGGCGGTAAGAAGAGGTCCAAGACAAATTGGAAAGTGTACTTAGTCCACTTACACGCCGGAGAAAGCGGCTCTTGAATTAAGTGTCACACGCCATGGACACACGACATCACGACACATCCCCTCCAACCCACAAACAACACTGACTTCCACGACCATCTCACGCTTTCTCCAGCCCCTCTCCAGGCTTTCTCCAGCACTCATCCCCATTCCAAATGCCAACGAAACACGAATACTTACATTACAGCCACAAATACTTCCAAAACATCACTTGCACGACCACGATTCTCTTCTCTTCCCCTAATTACTTTTTCACTTTCTACATCCATAAATAACAAGGAAAATAGTAAAGGGCCCTTCTCCCTCACTTTCTCTTTTGTATCCTTGGGATAGTTATGCAGGTTTTTTTTATTAAACAACAATTTGTTATACTGCTTTCACTTCTTCAAAAGCGTCTTCGAAATGCGCAATTTCTGATGCCTCGCTCAATATGATTCCGTTTCCTGTGGAAAATCAGAAGGAGGAAAGGACAGGGTAAGTTGATCCTTTTCTAATGAAATATCTGAAGGACGCGTGGGTCCTTAAGCGCATGAAAATGAGCAATAAAGGAAGTTTCTGGGAAGAAAGTTCTGGAACGTGGAAAAGAAAGCGATGACTCAGTGTGAATTCAGCGTAAGTTTCCAGCGTACCAGCGCTCTACAGACGCTGGACTGCTGGTTTTAGGCCTACGAAATGAAAACGGAAATTAAAAAGGTCTTAATTTAAATAAGTTAATCACCTTTTCTCCAAAATTATTATTTATTATTTAATTCAATTTCTCTAAAAAAAAGAATTTATCAATAATGTTCTAAATAATTCTCATTTTTTTGCGAAGCGGGAATACCTGGGGTTGAATCGAAAAAATAAAATCAATAACAAAAACTTGCCAATGATAGACGACATTTTTGCAGTTTTGCAATGGACAATAATTATCCGTTATTGATGATCTGTACTACAATTGGTGAACATTGGCATTTCCATCAAAACAAGAGTACATTTTGTAAATCTGATTATGAAAATAATGAACCTCTTGTACTCATCAATTGGTTATAAATTAAAAACTAGATCATCATACAGAAACGATTTACTTGTAAAGCGACAAGGATTGATAAAGGCGAACGTTCTGGATTGAATGCAAAATCGGTTTTGATTTGGAAGGAATTTTCAATTGCCATTGCAGAAACAATGATTGCAATTTTGTGTTTATTTGTCGATTTGACTTTCGTAATTTTGACTTTGAGTTTTTATAGTTAACATTGTGCCAAAGTAATTAAGAATGAGGTAATTACTGCTTAGGTAATTAGTAATTAACTACTCTTTCCGTCTGCTGCATTCCATCCAATGTGGTCCAATGTCATCGTTGAAGGTGACACGCCTCAGGCCCGATGCAAGCACGCTGTAGTCCTTGTCAAACATGATTTGTTCCTGTACGGAGGTAAACAAACGTTTCTCAATGCAATCTGTTTCATGGATGACGGTAGAATTGAATTAATCATTTGCTTGATTAATTGACCGCCAGGGAAATGTGGCTCATCCTATCTTAAAGACTTCTGGAAGCTGGAACTCTGTAAGAGCACTTGTCGTTTGAGTAGTAGTGAAGACTGAGTGTGAGTTCTGAGTTTAAGGAATCAAGTGCTTGATTTGTAACTGATTAATGCTCAGGTGCTGGAAGATGGAGTCGGGTAAAATGTAGGAATTCCCCTCCGCCTCTCCAGGAACATAGCATGGTTTACCACAAGGATCAAATCTACGTCTTCGGAGGAGAGATTGGAATTGGAGATCAAACACCGCTCTGGATTTACAATCTCAAAGTAGAGAACGGAAATAGGTAGTAATCGTATTGAACTTAACGTTTTTGTAACTATGTAGAAAATGGAATGGCGAAAATGGGAGCCGCGAGATTCTAAGGTCAAGTCTCCAGGTGGTACTAGAGGCCACATAGCTCTTGTTCATTCCGGATACATGCTTATCCATGGAGGTAATAATGTTTTTCCTTATATGGTCTTACAGGCTCAAATATTAGTTATTTGTAATACAGGCTACCGCGATCTCAAAGGAAGTCTGGGAGATGTTTGGGCATTTCACTTTGGTAATTCATTAACGCGGTATGATTTTGACAAATAAGTGAATTAGGCTTTGATGTATTTAACTGACTACAGAAACCGAGTCGTGGCATCTTTTTTATCAACATCAATCTCCAGCCTGGTACAATTCTCTGCCTGCAGCTCGCCACTCGCACACCGGTGTCATGCACGGCGGAAGTCTGTTCATTTACGGTGGAATGTCGGATTTGGAAGAGAAGGGCGATTTTTGGAAGTTTGATTTAGGTATAAATGAGCAGCTTGCTTATTCTGAACTCTAAACTGAAGGATTGATCGATCTCTGGCATGTTTTTTTTATGTGAATCAGGAAACCAAACTTGGTGTCAGCTGAAGTGCAAACCAAATCCAGGATGTGTAGTGGGCCCTTCCATGACCAAGGCTTTTGGTTCAGTATTTCTTTACGCTGGAGAGAGAAATGGACGACCGACTGACGAACTCTGGAGATTTTCATACTGTAAAATTCTAAACAGCATTGCTTGGTTACACTGAAAATATAAAACCGATTTTCGTCCTTTTCTAGACAACGAGATGTGGGAAAAGATTAGTTTCCACGGGATAAAGCCAAGTCCCTGTCTCTACCCAGCAGTGGTCATGCTTCCAGCCATTGTCAAGGTCAAGAACAATTCCAATCACAATAATTCCAATCAAGGCAACAACGGTAACGGTGTCCGGAGGGAGGAAGAAGATGGTTCCTATTGGTGGGACTACACCAATGGATCAACCCATGATGCCAAGTCTACGGCTTCCAGTCAAGTAAGTTCCCTCCTCAAGCGCATGAGCAGTGGAAACTACCGAATGCTGGAGGCTGGAGCCGAAGAATGTGGACTTGAAGAAGAGTGGATCAATGGTGATGGGGGGCAAGATGACCTCCCACTTTCACCTCAGCCAAATCCAAAACGATCAGAAACTACAACATGCTTCAGAACAGGTAAATCTTAGAGATCCGCTCCTTGCTTTAAATTCACTTACTGACTCTATTTGTTTCTTCTAATAGCTTCTCACGGCTACCAACGTGTTCACAAATCGAACTCGGTCCGATTTTCAGATTTTCAGTCAATGCCGAACTCGACTTCCGACTACGCATCGATGGAGACGCTGGAAGAGTTGCGCCGAAGCGGTTTTGAGAATCCTAATTACAATGGCCCAACTGAAATGATAGAGATGGAGAGCCTTTGTGGTGATGGGAATGGAAGGGCTGACATCGAGGTGACCACGCCCAACTACTTGCTAATCATCGGTGGTCAAGAGAGCTATTCTGGTCACCACATTCTCAAGAAGCCAATTTTGATTTGGAGACTGCGAGTGGGCCAAGAACTGCTTCAATAGCAAAGTGCTTTTGATTTTGAGGCAAGACAAACATTGGTGAGTGTAAAATGTGATGTTCCTTGGAGTCATGAATTTGATGGTTCGTCTGTGCTTGTCCTTGTCATGTGCCTACTTAAATACGCTCCAGTTACTTGTAAACATTCTTTGCTGAACCCGTTGATGTTGTTTTTAAATGGTTGTCACAATTCGTAGGGCGTGGGGCTTTAATTGACTGTGTGTGCTAATTCTAGCTTTTATACATTTTAAATTGCTAAAAAGAGATTAAAAGCACTCTCTGGAGGAACTTTTGATGAATCGATTCGTATACCTGTTTATTCTTACTTTGGTAATCAATGACTAACTGTTTAAGTGTAATAAGTAGGAGTCGTTAAGTAGTGACGTAGAAGTAGTTAATGCGCCAACGAATAAATAGCGTTTTATCCGAATACTTCCTGTGAAGCGTAGGTGACATAGAGGAAGCCGTCGTCTGCTCGGTAGTCTCTGTAGATCTGGGAGAGGGGGCGTGACAGGGAAGCCAAATTGTGGTTGCTAACGAGGAGGTAAAGGGCTTGTTGCGAATTGAGCTGGAGGCGATTCCTAATTGATTGACATTTAATTAACAATTTTATTTAGCTAAAGTTACTTTTAGAAAATTCCCCCAAAAAGCCCTTACCGAATGATTGTAATGAACTGAGACATAGTGATTTCCTGTGGAACCAAGAACTTTGTTTTGTCGAGCGTGGGGAGATGAACCTCTTTGTGATACCTCTGGACAATTACCTGTAATTAGACAAACAAGCCGTTATTTTGGCACAAAAACACGATTAGGTTGAGAATGAACAGATCATGGTAAATAACAAACAAAAAAGGGAATTGTGAGGACGAGACGTGATCTGGGAAAACGAGTTGATGGAAGAACAACGTTGAAGTGGAATCTGCCTCTGTCTGAGGGAGAATAAATTGGAGTATTTGGGTATGTGATCTAAATCCCCTTGCATTGGGATGGACATACATTGATTGTTAATTAGTCGATGAAATCAATTAATTGGACTGGTAAAGGTTAACTTACGGGAACCTTTGTGGGGAACTTGAGCCTAATGGCCGCTACCTCCTCCTTACGTGTAGCTGCAATAAACAAGATGACAATTAATCTTAGTAAAAATTTAATATTTGGCTATTAACTAATGGGGTTAGGTCACTTGGACCTCAACGGAAGGAAAGGTTGACTAATATGGACTAGGCTCCGCCCCCATTTAATCCCTTCTTAGGACGCTCTTAATCCCTCACTTCATCTCTCACAAGACAAAGACGCAGAGGATGTTAGGAAGGGAGTCTTACTACCTAGTGAAGCGATAAGCAGAGGTCAAAGGTCACCTCACTTCCTCTCCTAAACTGATAGAGTACCAGTTCCAGACTTACACAAATTAGCTTTGATGCCAAACAAATGGCGTTGCGCTGGAACAATAATGGGAAAACTTTTCCTAAGATCTCTACAATTGTTCCTAACTATGCCTGAGAGAGTTGAAGGGGCGTTAAAGGGCCCTCTGTCGTAAGTGTGCCTAATGGAGATTTTGATGGAATTTAATGCAACACTTACCCATGAGTAATTGATGTGGTAAATGATGGTAATAAGGAGTAATTAAGAGATGAGGTGTCGTTGGATGTCCCGTGTCACTGCCTTGGCCTTGGAGAGGTCTTCCTCATCTTGCGCTTGTCTTGGCTCCTCTGACTTGACTCTGCCCAAGACAACTTGTCCAGGTAGTCTGACCATGTCCGGACAACTTCCACCTACCAACCTATCCAGCATCTCAACCTTTGCATTGTCAATCCCATATCAATTCTCCCTCATCCCTCTTCCTACAAATTAACAAATGTCCAACCAAGCCACTTATCTATTTCCAAATATCAGGTTACACTACACCATCTCAACAATTGTTAACCTTTACTTTCTTGTAAAGGGTGGGTTTACCCTATCAGAAAAAAACTCAATTATTCAATAACATGCCCAATTCCCTCTTGTTTAATTCACTACTGCTCCAGAAACCATAATTAATAGTACTATTTAGTCCGGTGATACAGGCATAGACCCTTCATTAAAAATTCTTACCTCAATAGAGGTATGCAGATTAATAAAGAAACCTTAGCCGTAAAATAGCGTAAGATATAGTGCATCATTTCCTATTGCTCAATAGATCAATATTCATAAACAAAAGGTAGCTTTTGCAATCTCGGAAAACTAGAGTATTAAAACGCTTATTACAATATTTGAATGTTATTCAACTTATTGCAAAAAAAATTGAGAAAAAATCTTTACAATATTTTATGGTATCAATATTAAATTAACTCACTATGGGTCTACAATGTGAATTTCTTCGATTAAGGGAAGGGTCCAACTGTTGGAGGAAATGGAAGCCTTTGAAGTGGAAAGGTCAAGTTTCTGGTCGAGGTCAAAGGCATGTCCCTCCCTCTTGGACGTTTTGTCCTGCAAGTACACAGGTACAGCCCGGATCTCATCATCTTTCTGAATCAGGTTTTTTATCCATTTGACACGTTCTAAACATTTGGCCTGAGCAAGGGCGGTTGCTTCGCTCAAAATATCATAATTGATTGGTGTTGTGACGTGGAGATAGCAAAGTTCCTTGCTCTCATTCATTCCTACCAATAACTTCCCAGGAAAAACCTGGAGAAGAAAAAGTTCATCGAAATTGATTGTTCGACTACATAAATCATTATCATAAAAATGGTGAAAAAAGCAATAATTACAAGAATTGAAGTTAAAGCGTAAAAGTTCTTAAAGATTGCTTCCGAATTTCAGTAACTTTGTTCTTACGTCTTCTTCCTGTTGATCAGGTTCGGCTAAAATTTTTTGTGTGGGTGTTAGGACAAATGAAGTGAGAATTGGAAGATGATTGAGGTGCAGACGCATGGGAACTGCTTCATCAATGCTCGACACCAATAATTCACCAGTGTTTGCATCAACGCTTGCCTGAGGTCTCCGAAATGTCAACAGTCCTCCTAACACAGCCAAAGCTGCTGCTTCCGCCAAACACCCGTTGGTATCCAAAATGTGAATGTCAATCCTCAATACCCAGACCTGTCGATACAAAACCGTATGCATGTGAATTGACACTCAGTTATGATTACAACTGCAAAATATTGAAAATTATCAGCACCTTTTCTCCAAACTTTATGCAAAGGGACTCCAGATCCACTACACGGTTGTCTTTAAACAGCTTTTCCATGATCCTAGCAATGATAGCAGGTCTCTTGGCTCCTAGGCCTCCTCCTCCACCACCTGTTTCGCCAGTGGCAGTGGGCGAGATCCATGTTGACACCGTCATTATGCCTTCACCAGGACGACCTTCGCTGGGTTCTCCGATTGAGGCTGATACCTATGTCACACACATATGTAATCTACAATGTAATGAACCAGCAGATTTATCCAGTATACATTGACCTGGCCATAGTCCGTGAGCGTACCTGAGCAAAGACCCGTGTCCCAGCTGCAAGAAGGACTTCGCATGACCCTGAGCTTTTGCCGAAGGTCATGTCACAGACACGAAAGTCTCTGGGGCGAGTTCCGTTGAGCCGGAAGCCAACTTCCGAAGCGGCAAAGGCCAATGCACGGTTCGTATTGGAAACAACTTTGGGCCTCATTCTTCCTTAGATTAAACTTCCTAATGTTAGTAATTATTTAATTAAATTAATAAATTAACAATTGATCAAAGTGCAAACTTTTGAAGTTAATTGTTTACATTCAAAAATCCAAAGTTAGAAACACATGGACAGATAAACCGCTCAGCTGTTCTTTCAAAGTAATATTTCTTGCCGCCGCAAACATTGGCGCACAGGCTAAATTTGGCACAATAGTGTCTTTACAAATTAATTTACCTAATTTCAATTAGTTAAATAAAGTCAATTTGCGTTAAATAAATGTGATCTCAATTAACCAAAACTAGTTCATTTTGTTGGAATTATCTTTTTTTTTGCCTTCAAACATCAAATTGCTGGAGGACGAATCCAGCCAAGCCCGCCTCCGACTTTAAGCTCCGCCCATTTCAGGACATGAGGCGAGGCTCCTAACTAGTAGCTTTCCCTCGCGAAATTCTTCAAATTAGAGTTGTTAATCAGAAATTAAGTTTTAACTGATGAGTAATTTGAACAAGGGATCAACTAATTAATTGAGCATCAGTTGATTATCCTAAATAGAGCTCCTGCTCTGAATGATAGGACACACGTGGACATGAGCTGAACTGTCGGCACTTGTCCATCCAAAGGGACTTTGTCGGCAAGAAGGTGGGAGCGAGGGCCTAATGACCACTGAATCAGGGGGTCAATCCAGAGGTCAAAAGGTCAAGTCTCAATGAATTGCTCATTTTGCAAGCCCAGCACTTGATGGTGGTCCAATGTGTAATTGGGCTAATGACATCCCTCTGCTCACGGCTTTTAATAGATGATGATGGTGAATTTTAATAGAGCAATTCATTGGTCAAGGCTTGATGAAATGAAGTGATCTGGACAAGCGTGGTGTGGAGTGGGGAATATGACCCAATCCAGCCTTGTTTACGCTTCCATTCATGAAAGGAGATTATGAGATGGTTGTAGACAGTGGCCTTGGATGACCTAGTCAACCACACCCTCTGACCTCACAGCAGAGGTCAACCCACCAATTGGGACAGACTGCCCAATGGACCTCATCACAAATCAATTCCAGAATACTTGGGCACTGCTCATGCCCAGTAGGCAGCATTCACCTTCCCCCGCTGCAGTACTGCCAACACTTTCAATGGGATTCGCCAGGAAAAACATTGGAAGCGATGTTAAGAGCCGTCGACGGACACCTCCCAAGCCTCAGTCGCTTTGCATCACTTCTGCAGACGCCACTTCTTCTCTACAGCATCCACAATTTCCTTGAGGAAAAAGTTGGGAAATTAGAATACATTGATCAAAATTCTACGGAACTGCTTAGCATAACGTCAAATCAATTTCTGACAGCTAAAAGTTAGGTTAAAAAAGTTTTAAAAAATGAAAAGTTGTAGAACATTGGAAAGAGTAGGATCGTAGTGGAAGCATTGTTTTGGATGGCGTGAAGTGTAGATGCCATTTATTTTAATTGGTGTCCAAAGTAGTGCCAAAGTCGTTTCTTGCGGAATTCGTCCTTTCCTCTTCGCATTGAACAAGTAATTGACACAATTGTGAATTTAGTTCAATGCTAAGGAGCATTCAAGGGAGATCAATGGAATGGAAGGGAGAGGGATGTGAAGACAAGGAAAAGTAACGCATCATACAGTATTCAATTACTAATTGAGCAAAACGACCCTCCACCCTCCAAGCACCGCAGTAGCAAGTGACCAAGGGAGGTGACAGGGTGCCAGTGACTCCACAGTGGCCAACTTAGTTGGAAAAGTACATCGATACTCACGTTTTAGAGCGGACGATTGTGAACATGAACATAGGGACATTAGTCATCTCCTCGCTATGAGACCTTTTGACCTCTTGACCTCCCTCCTCTCCCTTTCTTTCCTCTGTCCGTTGGGCTTGGGCGTGACAGTTTGGACAGAACGGGAGGAAGCGTCCTTTGTTCGTCATGGCCATGTCAACTCGGTGGAGCAGTTCCCCATTGTGAACAAGTGCTGCCCCCTGGGACAGCGGTGGGTGAGTCGTGGTGGGTGCGTGACGTCTCCAGAGCCCTTAGTCCAGGGGTCACCCAGTGACTCCAGGAACTTTTTGGACTCTGCAGAAGGGCGCAGAGGGGATGACGCTGATTCCAGTTCCAATTCAACTTCACCCCTCATTGACGCACCAGTTGTTTTCAGGTAGAAGACATCAAAACAAATACTTAATTACTATGATTTAGAAGACAAAAAAGAAGATTGAGTGACTTGTCTGCCAATTGCACAACGTAAAATCCAATTAAATTAAGACAGGAAAAGAAATTCAAGGGAATATACTCACGCTATGGCTTTTAAGAGTTCCTTGAACATTTTGGTAATTTTCAATTGTATTTTGAAACACTTCCATTGAGCATCTTTTCTTAGAAATCTGTTTGTGGAAGTGGTCATAATAGGGTTTGGTCACCCTGAGCGCCGCTGTCTAAGTAAGTTGAAAGTGGTAATTGTACTTTGATTAAATGAGTAATTAATATAGTTCCTGGAGATAGGGAGGGTGCTGTGAGGCCGTGACATTGACAATGTCATCCAGGCCTTCACAGAAAACGACGAGGTTAATGACGCTGAAAATGTAAAACGTAAACTTTGCCCTGATTAGATTAGCTTTCCTTTCCTCACATTCGTATTCTTCGGAACAAATCGATTTCCAAAATTCTTGTCAGTCATTCCAGCGACTATTCAGCGCAAGGAATCTTCCACCTTCCCGCATTCAATCGTGTAATTGGGGCCTGTAAAAGTAACAATTAATCGATGCTAAAGGAACTAAGGTTATAGCGATGAAAGGTAAAAAAAATGAAGAGCCACAAGAAAACCCGTATGAGCCACTCCAATTTTTTTTTATTGTTTGTTAAACAATCATCTCATTTCTAAATTGTAATTTTTCCAGTTGACCTTCAAGTCAACTTTTTTTTGATTCGGTCGTGTATGACCACTTTGAAATCCATCCATTTGAATTGGTAAAATCCTCCAGCAAATAACAAGGGAAAAGCGTCAAATCTTGATTCTTTCTTTTGCACTTTTGGTTGCAAAAGTTGTGAATAACTTGAATTAATTGGCACTTAAGTGGGGAGTAGTGGAGGATGGTTGTCCTTGGAGGCACGAGTCGGGAGAGTGCATTGAAATATGGAGACTGAGATCAAGATGGATGACAAGGATGTACTTGATCGCTTTGCATTGCTAATCAACCCTTTTCTCCCCCATTCCAGACTCCGTGTCTCAATGCCAGGGTGCTCGTCATCCAAGAAAGTGATTGAGAAGGTGATCGAGAGGGAAGTTCTGCGAAGGGAGCGGATGCTGAATATCTCCGAAGTATTCCGAGTGGAGGGCGGAAACGAAACGACGCCCTCCCCCAGCGTCTTCCTCTCCACGGAGGGGCACCTCATCTGGAAGGACCCCCTCGGCCTCATGAACATCCACAAATACAACCACTTCTGCATTGACCAGTAAAATCCAATCCATTCCCCGGTGGGGCCAACGATGCTTAAAATCATGAATCTCTTCTAGGATCAACGAGACCACCTTCGTGGCCCTCATCTGTGAGCCACGGTGCAATGCCGAGGAGCCCTGCGTCCGAAAATGCTGCAGTCCGGGTGACATCATGGACACGAGCAACTGGGGTTGTGTCAACAGCGGAAGGGAGTGGAGCCCCTTCCTCTATGACCAACAGACGCTCACACCTTCGGATCCAGTGGCCCAACTCAACGCTCATTACATCCATGGCATTCCGGGCTGTGAAGCGTACTCCTTCACGCCTCGTCAAGATCCAACGTCCAAGTGAGACGCAACACGCAACCTGAAAAATGAGCTTTTATATTATCGCTTTAGAACTTACCTAACTGAAGAAAAGATTGAGTGAATTTAGGTGAAAATCACGGTAAAGTTTATGTAAGGCTAAACTCAATTGTCGATTTCAGAATGTATCTCTTGACGAACGGTTCGCTAATGACCGTTGCTAGAGGACGCACGGTGGTGTACCCTCTCAACGCCTTCTGTGTCGACGGAGCCATGGAGCACGGTGCGCATACTGAAGTTTCAGAAGACAGTGAAATGGAACACGGCGGTGTTTACTTTAGTGGCTCCGAACTGGATCAAGTTGCAATAATTTGCTACCCCCCAATTTCCAACGCATCCAAAGAGGCAATAACAAAGATTTAAAGTGCGATTCTATTTCTAAAAAAAGGGTGAAAACGCATAACAATGGTTTAGGAGTGGCAATATGGCGTCTACGCCAAATGCGAGCTCGTGTCGTCGTTCTTCCTCCTCCTCACCGCATTGGTCTACTTGATTTTATGGGAGTATCAGAATATTCACGGTTGGCTTCAGTTCGCTTATGTCGGCTCCTGCTTCTTCTCCTTCACATTCCTCGCCATTGTCCAGCTCTACACCAATCAGATCAACGACATTGACCAGAACCTCTGCGAATCCATGGGTGAGTCTCCACGCCTCCAGCCCTTTCAGCGCTATATTTCTCTTTCTTCCCCAGGAGCCATCATCCACTTCTCATTTCTCGCCGCCTTCTTCTGGCTCACATCCATGAACTTTGACCTCTGGTGGACGTTTAGGTAGACACCTCCTAATTTATTCTGAATTGATTGAGGATGTGTGGAGAAATGGCGGCTCCAGTAGGCGGATGCATTTGAAAAGCTATCCAACCTCAATCCAATCCCTATCCGCCCAAATCCTATCCGACAATTCAAATTCATTTGGAATCTGCAGATAATCCT
>VYYI01000915.1:0-24180 GCA_021029175.1 Bilobella aurantiaca
AGAAATCCACCGCCAGTTCTATTTCGGAATATTACCAAAGGAACCAGAAGGCGTTCTTCACCAACCACTCAACCTACAAACGTGTCATTTGGAGTACGTCCAACCCTAAAACCTCATAATTAAATCGCTTATAGCGCTGATTCTGTATATGCCTACTCTTAAAAAATTCCTACAAGGAATCCCGTCTCAAATCTTGCAGATTTTTTAAGGCTATCTACTTTTGAAGTGTAATGGATCTTAGCTAAATGAGTCCATTAATTGCAACAGGTCCCATTCAAATCGCGTTTGTAGAAATATGCATACGCAACTCATAATTTATCACAATCTTTCTATATTTTTTAACGTTCTTTTGAAACCGTACAACAAATCAAACACCAAATTTTGTGTTATTCATTTTCTCAATATTTAGTTAAGTATTTAATATCTAAATGTTTACTTCATTCGATCCAAAACAAAGCAGTTAAATTGACCGATAAGAGCATAAGCACTGAATTTTCCGATGTTATTTGCTAGAATTTGGAAACTTAAATTATTGAATTACAATTTAATAAATACACTACTATTTGATAAATTGTTAATGGTAGGTTCAAATAAACAATAGGATGATTTGCGTAAACAACTCCGAATATTATTGGTAAGTCATTTTCGGAAAGAACCAGAGAAGTGAGATAGGTAAACACAAAAAAGTCGAGTGATTTTACCAAGAAGATTGTAGTCAGAAAAACTATGCAGACGTCTACTCAACTTCTTATTAAAATTTTTTGTTTTGTTTACTTTTAAACAAAAGCTTTCGTGCCGTTTATGCTTTTACTTTTTTAGTATTGTGCGCCTCGCCCCTCTTCAAAACCATTATAAAAAATCTTGAAAAAACGCGTCGGGATTATTTGGAGAGCAGAAGTGACTGATCTGAATGCAAATTCAGTTCTTTTTGAGAATTTGTTTTTATGAAATTTTTTTACAGCTTTCTCTCTTTGCACGTGAAAGGGATGAGAGAGAAAGTGCAATAGTTCAAAGGGAAAAGAGGCATTTTTGTTTGGCTCTACAGAGACCAAGGACCCTTTGTTCCCTGCACTTTCTCCGTCCTGGAACCAATCCCAATTTCATTTTAACACAAAAGAAAGGGACTTTCACTACGACTACCCTTCCCAAACTATCAGCTTTAATATTTATGACCTACAAAGTAGATTTCAATCAAGGAAATGAGAACTTTAAACATTCTAGGAAGTAGGGCAAAGAAAGCTCTAGTGAGCTCCAGCTCCTGACACATGTAAAAAGCCCTTTCTCCAGCCATCCTGATAAACTGGAGAATGAATTATGGCAGGCAATAGGTATACAATGGGAATACAAGACCCGTTTGTTACGCAAAATGTGGCAGGTTGACACTTTGGGATTCTGTGCAATTTAAATCTAACATATCTTACTCAGCCAGGTAAAAGCTGTGAAAATGTTGCTAAAATATTACTACGACCAATGATACCTCAATTATTGGAGCAAATGGAGTTATTAAAATTTTATTGCTGAAGTCAAACACGCCCTTCCTAAGACAGAGAAATTGACCGCTTTATTACCAAAAATTTCAATATCAACTTCCAGCATCTTAAACTAACCGTTCTGAGAAATGCTTGTTTGGCTAGTTTTCCTTACTTTGAAAAAGACATTACTATATTTTGAAGTTTGGCCGATGTACAACTATTTCTGCGGTTATCTTTAACTAATCAAAATACAAAACCACAATTGAAAGAAAAAATCAAAAGTTTTGAAAGCTTTAATCAAAATGGGCAAAATGTTGAAGCGGGATTATAATTGGCCAAGATTCTGATACAGTAGAAGATGGAGGTTGTTCCTCGCAAAAAAAAAACTTTCGGTGAAAACTCTTTTCCAAAGTTCTTAACAATGCTAATCTTACCTGAAAGTTAGCTCCTAATACTTTCTCCTTTCTTTTTCATGGCCTCAGTCAGAGTCGTGTGTTGGAAGTTGACGTGGCGTCTTTTCAAATTGTCCCTCTGCGGCAGAAACCAGGACAGAATCGTGAAGTTGGTGATTGGTTTGTGTCAAGAATGTACAAATCAGGCTTTAGTAGGCCGAGCCCAACCACCACAGCAACAGTTTCAATAACGTAAAACCCCTTGTCTCCAGAACAAGTCCATTGTCTCAATCCTTTCTTTTTTTTTAGAACAAGGCCTTCAAAGCACCCCTTGGCTCTGGCTTCTCTGCACTTGAGTCACTTTCTCCAGCCCTCTCCAGGATTTCAGGATTCCAGGATTTTCCAAAGATTTAGGATTCTTAAAGTTTTGACTCTACTCGCTGGACTCTTAGAGGCAGAGGCAGAGTAATTTCAACTCCAAAATCTCTCTCCCATCCTAATTTACTTTCACCAACTTTCTCCAGGTGATTCCTTCGGCTGCTAATCCCGCAACACAGAGACCCAATGCCTCTCAAAACAAAGCCTCTCCCGCACTTGTGCCATCCTCAAGATCTCCGAATTCTTCAATTCCAACGAAGAAGATCACGTTCGAGGAAGGAAAAAAAGCCCCTTTTTATTATTCTTTTCCCAGTTCCTGGCCCATTTCCATCTTCTCTATTTTGTATGCTCCAATCACGCTCTCCTGCCAGTCAGCTCAGGCCTCTTCGATGCTCTCAAGATGAAGGTGGCAGGTTCACATAAAGAAAAAGTTCTTGACATTAAGTTTTTTGGCTTGATAAGAGCCTCCTCTGGAACCTTGGCTGGAAGTTCTTGAATCAGAGGCAGAGCGGTGGTCCTGGAACAATTTACAAGGTAAATAATTCAAACTTTGTGGCCAGAAGGAGGGGAAGTGGGGTAAAAAGGTCAAAGTTTATGTGTTGGGCGGACTGGATCCGGTTATCTTTGCCCATTACTCCTCCACTGGAACTTAAGGAAGGGGAATGACAAGGAAGAGAAAGCGGAGAAAGTACCTGAGACCCTCTGCAGAAGTTTTTCTTTCTTAAACGAATATTTGATTCATGCTGTAACAAGGAGAAAGTCAATGTTGACTCTCTCCTCGCCGTCATTTCCCTCCATTTTATAATCGTTTACTTCCGAATACTTTGATTTCAAATTGTCCCGGAGGAGCCTCTTTTGAGGAAACAAAAGTTAAAAAAATGTTTTTTTGTTTTAAAGCAGTTGTTTTTCTTTCACCACTTTGTAGATGGAACGGGCAGCATTCACATCAGCCGGGTACCATTTCCAAATCAATTCTGGGCATAAGAAGCCTGTCAGATCCATGACAACCACTGTCAATCAAATTCAGAGGAGGGATCTTCCGTGGCCTGACATATCCTAGCACAGCGATTCTGACCGCTCCAGCGCATTGCGTGCTCAGGAAAATAACACTCACCTTGCCGAACGCAACCAAACACAAAATATTTTATGAAGTTTCAGAAAAATAAAAACAAAAACAGCCAAAAAAAAAAAAAAGAAACAAAATGAAATGTTGCACAAAACAGTCCCAACTGACAATAATTTGGAATTATTACATACAATGAATTTTCAGCGAACTTAAATTTAACTCTTACAATTTCTTTAACTGCAATTAAAATAAAACCAAAATATAAACTTGCATGAATCAAGAAATTCAAAATAGATATAAACATAATTTTAAAGCAAATAGGAAGAGCCTAAAAATCATCATTTGTCTAACACCGAAACTTCAAAAAAATAATCTCAAAAACAAGAATCTCTATCTCTGTTTTCACGCTTTTTTTTTAAACTATCATACCGAAACAAGATCAACTTTAGTAAAAGGAATTGCATTATTCTTTAAAATAATTAGTAAATGAACTAAAGACAAATTTCCTGGCTGGTAATTAGGTAATAACTATTTATAAGGCGTGGGCGTGTTTGAAGTGCACTTGGGGTAGGAGCTGAAGATGCAATTTGGAATACAAGGGCGGAGGACTTAAGGCTCAAAGTTTGGGAAGGACGCAAGGAATTAGTAGTTGTGAGACTTCATTAGAATTTCATGCTCCGAGGCACATGGTTGGAGTAGGGAAAGGGCCGGGCCCTTTAAGCCAGGGTAACACTGCCTGGTGTCACCGGGAGAAAGTCAGTGGAGGAGAAAGCAGCTCCTTCCTTTTGAAGTCCTTCCGAGTTATGCAGCAGAATTCTTGATGAATCTCCAGAGTAATTTGAGGGAGATTTAGCTCAAGACAAAAGCAACAGTTCGTGGTGGTGATTCTACTTATAATTTCTTTCTTTCCATCTGCCTCCTTTTAAATGTGGAACACAACTTTCCTAATGGAAAAGTTTCCCTCTTTTGATTCGGGACTCATCACTCACTTTCTCCTGCTGGAAAAGGCTTCCTGGAATTCCTGGAAACTTTCCCAACACATTTCGCCAACTGCCCCGGCTCTTAAGACGACGCATTTGGAATCAGCACATTTTGCATTCCTGAGTGCTGGGAAAGGACGCTCAGAACTCATGTAAAAGGACTCCTTAATTGCCTTCCATTGTCTGCACTTTCATGCAACGAAAACCCTAGTTTTGTGATTTCGAACACGAAAAATGACAAAAGTGAAAAGGTTTTGTGCAAAATATATATGATTTCAAAAGCTGAGAACAAAAAAAGGCAAGAAAATATACCACTTGTCTTGAAATTACGAGATAGTAGCGTATTAGAGCTAAATATTTTTGCTAAAGGAGAGTGAAAGTAAGCTTTCACTTGCCGGAGAAAATGCAGATTTTCCTTTTAACCAGAATCAATAACCCAATTTTTGATAATTTGACAGCAAGATAGACTTGAAAAGTTTTCTAATAAACACGAAAATAGTTTAGATTTTCAATAAAAAATATGACTACAAAAATGCCGACACAAGAAATCTAATTAGGTAGGAGTCTTTAAAAATACGAAACCACTTTCTGAGCAATTAGGAAACTTGTGTTCTTAAGATGAAAGAATGTATGTTTTGATGTTATTTCAATAGGAAAGGGTGCAATAGAGGAGTTTGAGATTCATTTCATGTGAAATTAAACAAAATTTTGCAATTAGTATTCAATTACCTTGGGTTGGGTTTCAACTCTGTAGTGGTTTCTTTGATGCTATTAAAGTCCGGTTGGATGAAAGTGTTTGGTAAAGTGGGTTTACACAAGATTTTGAATTTGTAAAAGTTGTGTTATGCGGAGAAAGTTTGTGTAAACTGGATGCAAAATTCGATTAAATTGGATTACGCTACGCTTTGAGATTCCTTTTGGTTGAGCAAGGACACACATGAAACAAGCATGAAAGTTTTTAATGGTACACTCCTCCTAGTAGTGGCTGGTACTTACTTTGTATGCATATAAAAAGTAGAAGTACAAGGTTCGAATAACTAAACAACTTTGAACAGGGCCAAAATTGAAACCCTCTCTCAAAAAAGTACTTTGGCTTTGAATTCAAAGAGAAAATTGGAGTGATTTTCTTTACTAAAAACTACAGATAGCAAACTTTCACGTTCCCTACTCCGTATTTCCTGGAAGTTCAATAACGTGTTTTTCTTAGAATCAGAAAATGAGCACACTTATGGAGCCTACTTCAGAACTCAAGAAATGAACCACCCTGTTCAAACGCCAGGCAGCGACTGAGAGGCATCAAACAGAGCTTCCCCGGCTAGCAAAGGATCCGGAAAATAGAAAAGGAAAGTTGTACCAACTGTTTGCTGAAGGCAAGGCCGAGTGTTAAAAACAATTCAATAAGAACTGTACATGTTCCTTTCTATTTTCGTAAAAAGAACGGATTACATTGAAATAGTACAAAAATAAACATAAAATTGACAAAATTAAATGTTAGTAAATTACGTAACCAATTTGGTTCGTGTCCTAGGAATCCTTATTCTCTGTGGCTGTCATTTCTCTTTTTCAACACCTCGTTCTTAAACAGTGAACTCTTAAATTAATTGCAGAGACACTGGTGAAGTAGTGATAGACTATTCAAACTCTTCGCTGATTGACATGAGTGGAGTATCGATGAGCTCTTTTACGGACAAGCATCTTCCGGTTGTTAGCGTACATCGCTTGACTCTAGGTTTACGTAATGAGACCTCGGCGACGGCATCCTCCTCGCAGTCAGAAGTTGCAAAGGTAGACGCAGCTGCCTTCTTTTCACAAACTGACTCTGCCACTCCTGCAGTTATAAATATTAATATATTAAATTACATTGATTGACTGCCTGAATCAAATATGTCCGCATTCTCACCTATGTACTTGGAGAATAGATTAACTGATCCGTATGATTCATCCCTCTTCCGATAGGAGGACGAGTCAAGGTCATCAAGGGCGATACTCTCGTCAGAATCGGTTCCAGAGTCAGCGGTGTCGTCTTCTGCATATTTTGATTTAATCTGTAGGAAATTCGAACACGATTGTTGTTTTACGTGAGTTTACAGTTTATAACTTTACTTTGAGTTTTGTCATTCGTCGGTCATTACCTACCAGTTCAATAGCAAGTTGCAAACTTCTAATTTGTCCGTAAGGTCGAAATGTTCTAGAATCGCTCATGTCGACGAACCTCAGCTGTCAATCTGAAATTTAGATTATCTTAAACAACATGAATTGGTTAAACTTAATTTAGCCTTTTGACTTAAAGAAACGATTACGAAGCAAGCGACCAAAAAATTTCTCCAACTTATGATATGTCAGTTCTTGTAAACACAAACCTTGGCCCCCACTAATCCCCTGACACTCTGACTCCGACAGGAATTCCTCCGAGGTTGCGAGCTAGGTCAAGACGATGACATGGCCTAATGAAAGAAAATATACTAAAAAATTACTTTTGAATGTGAGAAGTAATGAATGCTGATCTGCACAGAACTGAGGAAACGGTATTGTAACTGAATTTTAATTATTGTCGCTCAGTATGGATTTTAAGATGTATTATTATAACTTGGGTCTTTTGAAAACGATTTAATCGTTATGAATGCATAAGTTTCCACCGAATTCTACCTGACTGATTGCCCAGTTTTTTTTTAATTAACGTCGTAGATTTTAAAAAATCTAAAAGGGCAAGTTGAGTGTAACATACCTAAAGAAGAGCAGCCAGACGTCCAGAGGATTAGCCTTACCGGTGACCGATATTCAAAATTATTCTGGCGCGAAATAAATACAAATCTTTTACAATACAAAAATACAATCTAAAACTTTGTTTAGAGTAAACAAGAAATATACCATTTGAACCAAAAGAAATGACTACCCATTTAAAAACATAAACAAATGTTTAAAAGATATAAACAATAAACAATAACTCTTTAGTTGGCCAGTATTCTGTAAATTCTACTTAACCTCAAGTTTCGGATAAGTTGAATGAACAATTGGAACGATTAACTAAATACCTAATGCCAAGGCCAATAGCTCCTTTTACTTTTCAGCTGAATTCGAGACAATTTGACACAATTGTTTTCTTACAGAAACTGGCAATATGGAGAGAGACAAAGGTGAAATTATGTTGGTGGAAAATCGTTTAAGCAAACTTCAGCGCAAATTTAACCTCCTCTCCACATGGCTCCAGCTGAAGTATTGTAAGTGCAATTTCTATTACATTTATACATGCATATTGTATAGAAAAATAGAAATTTATATAAATTGGACAAATTGCAACACTATTCTCGTTAGAGAATGGAGAATCATCCAAACAAGGGTGTTAAATTGTCCATTTTACGCACTTGAGGTACCTGAACGCAGTTGACCTTTGACTTTTGCCGATCAGGTTCCTGATTAGAACATTGAAGCAAGGGTCTCCTGCCACTTGAGTTTTTACTAAAATTAGTTTTTTTTTATAGTTGATGATCCGTCTTTCCCTCATTCGGTCCTGCTTAATTCGCATTCCCAATTGGAACCGGAATTAAAGCAGGAATTAAATGTGCAAGAGCCTCATTCAAATATTGACGGACTTGGAGGATATGACAATTGTGAACATAGATACCATTATCAACGGCGGAAGAAGACGGAGCCGTAAACAAAATTTCGAAAGTAACCAAATACAATTACCTAAGTCTTTTGCTATGATCCATTGGTATTTGTGTAATATAAAGTTTATCTTATAAACCATGCTGTAGGGAAGAATACTACTACCAACGTAATGCCATGCTATGTTTCTGTGGAACGATTACCGACCGTGGACGAACAAAACCCTAGCTGTTTACAGTTGGACTCGCAAAATGAGAACATATTGCTCGTTTTTCGCACTTGCTGCTGATGAAAATGATTCCGACAATTTTCTGGTGGCGATACAAGAGGACATGATGGATGCTGATACTGATAACGAAGGCAGGACTCTGCGAACTCATAATCCAAAGGTAAGCAAAGTTTGATCATCAAAATTTTATTTTGCTCACGCTCCTGTGTATGGAAAACTTGATGCTTGTTTGTATTCTACGTAATGAATTTCAGGTGGATAGGAAGGGGCACCCGACTATTTCATGTCCATTTTGTAACAAAAACTACAGTATAAGATCTATTTTGCACCACCTTCGTGAACAACATAAAAGCAGAGTTACGTCGGAAGTACTCGAGGGAGTAAAAAATGCCATTCGGAAATCGAAAAAGAAATTTATGTGTTCCGAGTGCGATTCTGAAGTGTCCAGCAACCTTGAGCTCAAGTCACATTTTCAAACATTTCATCCAGACTCTTATGCTAAGAAAGTGGAAAACAGAGAATTTACGTCGTCTAAAGATAATGAAGTGGAAAACGGAGGATTCAAGGCTAACGATGAACAGGAATTCAACATCAACATCGTTCCAGACCAAGTAATTACAACCAACTGTTATAACATATAGCCAAACAAGCGAGCCCAAGAACATAAGGAATTAAATTTTATTTCTGGGTCCTCCTGTACTAGGACGGGCTTGCTTAGGTAGTTGGAATTGAATTTTTAGTATGCTTCCCAATCGCGAGTTGCTATTTAGTTTTTTTTATTGTGAAGAATTCAGATTTAAGCAAAGAGAATGCATTGCAGTAGGTTTTTTTGTGTTAACATCCCCCACTATCATGTCCTTGTCACGCACTCTTCCGTCTTTATTGATGGAGTATTTTTTATATTCTTTGTAATGAATTCCAGATGGATAGGAAGGGTCACCCGAATATTTCTTGTCCATTTTGTGACAAAAACTACAGTATAAGGTCCATTTTGCAACACGTTCGTGAACAGCATAAAAGCAGAGCTACGCGGATAGTACTGGATGGAGTTCACAAGGCTATTCGGAACTCGAGAAAGAAATATATTTGCTCTGAGTGTGATTTTGAAGTGTCCAGCTACCTTGATCTCAAGTCACATTTTCAAACATTTCATCCGAACTCTTATGTCAAGAAATTGGAAAACGGAGACTTCAAGGCCAACGATAAAGAAGAATGCACCATCGTCCGCGTTCCTAAGCAAGTAATGGCAAGCCACTGTTATAAAAGCAGAATAAGCCCGTGATAGGACAAGAGGAATTCGATTCTATTTTCCGGGTCCTCCTCTTCCATATTTATTTGAGTAAGATTTTATATTTTCTTTAATGAATTTTAGGTGGATAGAAAGGGCCACCCAACTATTTCATGTCCGTTTTGTAACAAAAACTTCAGTATAAGGTCTATTTCCCAACATGTTAGTGAACAGCACAAAAGCAAAGTTACGTCGGAGGTACTCGAGGCAGTTAAAAAAGCTATTCGGGACTCGAGAAACAAATACTTGTGTTCCGAGTGCGATTCTGAAGTCTCCAGCTACATTGTTCTCAAGTCACATTATCAAACATTTCATCCAGACTCGTATGCCCAGAAAGTAGAAAACGGAGAATTCTTGGCTAACGACAAAGAAGTGGTAAACACAGTATTCAAGGCTAACGATAAAGACGAATGCAACATCGTCCCTAACCAAGTAATGACACTTAATTGTTTCAAAAGATAGCCAGACAAACACGCTTACACGCTTGGTGTACTATCCCTAGTGAGCCTTCATACGTAATAGACGGATGAGAAGCAGAGCAGAGCACAACATTTGTTGCATTGCGTTCTAAGTAATTTCTATTTTTGTTTTTCAGAATAATAAAGGACTTCATTATTTCCCATGTCCTGTTTGCAAGAAAGGCTACACCCGGCGTTCGATTTACGGTCATCTGAAATGCAAGCACAAGGAACAATTGACGGATGACATGTTTAATGATGTCAAGAAGTCCATTCAGACCGCGTCAAAGCTTGGAAACGCCTCGGACATCCTTTTCTCTTGCCCAGTTTGCAATGCTCGCTTCATGCGTTCACAATTCCTAAGATCCCATCTCAGGACTACTCACTTAGAACTCTATGATGAGGATAGAATTCACACAAGTGATTTCATGAATTTGTGTTTAGTCACAAATTCCGGCGAATCGGCGTCGCTGCAAAGTTGTCCCACGTGTGGCATGGTTCATTCGAGCTTACCCGAGCTTGAGAAACACAGAGAGGAGATCCACAAGGGTTCGGAGGTCCTAGCCTGTAATCGCTGCAGTTTCGTAACTAAAAGTTCCATCTACCTTAAAAGTCACATGGCTATTCATTCAAGCTCTAAGAAGTTCAAGTGCGCTCTTTGTCCTTATGCGACTAAACAATATCAAGGTCTTGCAAGGCACAAGGAAGTGTACCACAATCCCAATCGTCGCACCTCGCAGTGCTCACTTTGTGGCGAGGTGTTCAAGAGCATACAACATTTGAAAAAGCACGAGCTTAATGTGCACCAAAATCTTAGACCATTTCCTTGTTCCCTTTGTGGAAAGGCGTTTAAGGAGAAATCGCATTTGAAATATCATATTAAAACGCATGACAACCCAACCGGAAGGAAACGAGGCCTAAATAAGGATCGTGAACCAAGGCCAAAGAGGCGCTCGGTGCGACCTCTAAAAAATTACGAAGATTACGAAAGGGAAAATCTATAAGATTAGAGGATAGTTTGTTACGTTCAAGGATAAAATGGACATTTGCAAGTTTATACCTTTAAGTTTTATTTAGCTTTAGTTTAGTTGGTTTTTATTATCGTTGTTAAAAATGTTGATAATGCACTTATAGGTTGATTTTTAATTGCTGGAAAATGTTTGGCTTGAGTTTTGAAGATATAAACAAAACAATTATAGGTAATGTAAATAGCAAATCACAAATTTTGAATTGAAAATTCTTTTTGTATCATTTCGGCTAAAATCCAGGTTTGCAGTAATACCAAACCTAAAAATCAAATATTTGTGTAGCGTCGAGAACTAGGCTGGAGACGTCCTTAATAATAGCATCAGTTTTAGAGGGATTGTCCGCAATCCATTTATTAATGGTTTCTGAAAACTTTGCGGCCTCAAAGCCTTCCGTTTTGCTCACTTCGTAGCCACTCATCGCTTCCGTTCCAATGGTCATGAACAGGCCCACTACCAAGCCCATTGGGGCCTTTTCACGAAAATCTTCCTCAAAACTCTAAAAAAATGGATTGGAATTCGGAAACAAGTACATTTAAGAAATTGTTTCGTATGAAAGTATTACTTCGTAGGTAAAATCGAGCGTTTCTTCTAAAGCCTTGATTGTACTTCCCAGTTTGTCAAGATATATTTTCAAAAGTTCCTCCCATCTCACTCTGGCGTCGGTTCCGACGCTGGTAAAGAGATAGTAAACAATATCCAAATTCGGTGTGTTTAAGCGCATTAGCTGAAGGGATATGTTTAAAAATAATTTCAATTTTAGAGTTACATAATGTGCGTTACTTCTGTTTCTATTAATAGAAGGCAAAATCTCTACCTGAAAATCGATAAAAATGACGTCTTCTCTGGACTCCGTAAACATCATGTTGTTGTTCCTGGAAATCAAAATTAAAATGTATCAAATATCGAAATTCTTAACTTTTAAAGCTTCATTTTCATTTTTTTCAGGCTCACCACAAGTCTCCATGTCCCAAAACATCGAAAAGTGTATTGGGTGAAGTTACCGCTTTCAAAATGGTGTCCATACATTTTCCACGATATTTCGAAATTCTATCATAAACTGTTGAACTCTCTGCAAGTTTACTGATCTAGATTTCAAAATTTTGAATTATTCTTAAGCAAATTTTGTTTTACATTTCGCAGTTTTTGTAATGCTTCGTTAATACGAAGCGCACAACCTTGCTTTTTTACTCTTATATCACTGGTCGATTTTTTTTATTCTTATTTTAAAATATTTTTTTAATTTGTAATTAACTAATTTTAAGCAATTAAGTTGATTACTTTCAAAATATTCAGTAAGCTCTCGAAAGAAGGGTCGATTGACTCTCTGGCTTGCTTTTCCACTTCCGGTGAGGAATACACTTCCTTCATATATGGAAAGCTTTCCAGAACTTTGTCTTTTCCGCCCAAATTTTTAATCCAGGGCAACGACGCCGCATGGAATGTTGCCAAGCTCTCCATCACGGTTCTAAGTTACCAACGGTGCTAATGGACATGGCGACAATTGAATTCAGAAGTGAAAAATGTCATCAGTCAAGTGACACATTACTTGGCAGTGGCAAAGTCATGCTTTTCAGTTTTCTTCAGCATTCGAAATCCACGACTTCCTCCAATGTCCTCCATAATGATTTCCTTCTCATCGGCCCAAAACGTTCTTGGAAAACACTTGGCCACTTCCGCTGACAAAGATTTTTCGACATTTCTAAAAATTTGATTTCACTCTTTTTTCAAAAATCTTAAAAATTGAAGTCTTAAATAGCATTTTACCCAGAAAAGCCCTGACTCAATTCACCAACAACCCTTGTCAAAAACGTTCCTTCCTTGATCATCATTTCTTCCGCCATCTCTTGATCCTTGGCACTTGGACAAGGGAGGATATTCTTAACAAAGAGATTCAAGGGCTCAGTTTGACCCTTGAACTTTACGGTGACAAATTCACAGATGCTGGCAAAGTGCTCCCCGGCGAGCCCTCCGGAGCCCTTACGGATGACTTCCTTGACTTCGGCGCTAATTCCATTCTCGGACAGGATTTTACTATATTTTGCTTCGATGGACATTTTTAGGGTAAACTAGGGTTCTCAAACAAAAAGGGAAGAAAATAATGGTAAACGGAAACGGAGTAAAGTGGTCCTTTATTTATGAATTCAATTAAACAAGAGCAAACAAAAGGTTTTCGTCTTGTCGTTGTTCCTTTGAAAATAAGTGGAGTAGACTTCTGCCTCGGCCGAATGTTGCCGAATGAATGATTTAATTTGTCCAAAGTGTTGCTGGAGTAGCTGGAGGGTGAAAGTGATCACTCTATTCCAAAAAATGGTACAAAAAATAGCGTCTTTTCAAACGGTCGTGATCCCATGTCTTGGAATTTAGTACATTACATGTGTTGTTTTTTTCATTGATGGTGGAATTACTTAGGTTCTTATACAAAATTTTTGTCGAATTACATTACATCACACCTAACATTCCAGTTTTTCAGGATCTTGTAGAGAAAATTGCTTAAATTTTCATGTAACATTAATAATTTTAAGTATTATTGTGGAAGATGAGTAGCAATGTTGGAAAATGTAATAGTATATGTAGAGGAAGTTAAATTTGAAAATATGGTCTCATAAACTTGATTTGAATTTGCTGTTGAATTGCAATTTGCAATAGATTTTGCTGCAACATGCTTTAGTTTCGTGCGTTGTTAGGAGAAAATTCATCAAAGTTAATTAATTCATCGCATCGAATCAAGAATGAGTGAAAGCGTAATAATTAATTTTGGGAATTATTCCTATATGCAAATGCGATGAACACTTCAAATTAGTAAGTAATTATAATTAAAAATACTTGAATTATTTCATTCACTAAATGCTTTGTTGCATCTTGGTTTATTAACCTTTATCATTCCTTCATTTGACGTCAGCACATGAATCGCTGCAACAAACGGTGGCTTAATTGAGAAAATTGTCAACATTCAAGGCAGCTAAATACGAAACTAATCAGTTCTCGGAAACGTTTTCCCATTACTGTACCAATTTGGAAAATATCTTTGGAAAAAAAACATTCCAAAATTACTAATTTCCATACAATCTAGAAAGCAAAACGTTTTTACTCTCATTTCGAAGACGTCATCTAATCATCACATTTGAGATAATTACTTTAGAGCTAACTTTTGCCTCTGTTTACCAATTGTTCCTCTTAATTCTAATCCAGCGGCTACAGATTCCATTTCGACGAGTTGACAATTAGAGCGTAAGGAAATGCTTTCATTAGTCAATGCCTCCGGTTGTTTCAAGATTCATTCTAAAAACAAATTAGTTTCAATTGAGATCTCACTAGGAGGGAATACAATCATGGCCCCTTACGAAGGCAAAGGGCACAACGAACCTTTTTTCGAACCAAATAATTTATCCCCCATGATTTGACTAGACTCATCGCATCTCATCGCCATTTCATGGAAAAGCATTAATATTCCTCAATTCCAATGAAATAAGCAGAGATGCTTCCCTCCTAAGTGCTGTCAGGCTGGGGCTCCTTGGAATTCAAATCCAGCATCCCACTCTCTAGCTTTCTCGCATCCAGCATCCCTTATTCCTGGACCATCTTTTTTGGAGGCTATTGAATTGCAGAATAGGGGCCAATTCAAGATATATAGACCACAAAAACAAGCACAGAAGCCTCGTGCTCGCTTTGGATCCCTAACTAACTTTGCAACTTCTGACGACTCTAAAGTCAAGACGCAGCGAGAGGATCTCCCTAGGATCTCCCTTCATCAGAAGCATTTTCTCCTTCTGCCTTGTAGTGAAAGTCAAATTCAGGTGGAACACCGCGGCGGTGGAGGAGGCCTCTCAAAACCTTTCGGGAAAGCTTTCCCAATTTCCCAAAATACCCTTCAAAAGTTGCTGTGCCTAAGAAGGAAGCCGTAATTCATCTCTAGGCGCCAGGAAGAAGCACACAGTGTAACGACTCCGCTCCCAGTCCTTTCTGTTCAATTCAACTTTCGTTTCATCCGGTGAAAGCAAGGTAAGGTCATTAGTCCATCCTGGATACGCTTCATGGACGACACAACTTTTATTGAAGCAAAAAAGAGAAAGCAGGAGGAGAAAGCTAGAAAAAAGATAGATTTTTCAAGGGCTGTTGTTATTGCTACTTGCCCAGTACTTAAGCAGAAGGCTTGTTGACCTTCGCCCTTTTCTGACATTCAGCCGATTTTGATTCATTTTGACATTTGAGAAGTGACAGGGGTTTCATGTATCAAAGCATCCTGCGCCGCTTTGGTAGCTCCCAACATTCCATGTTTGATTTTCCGAAATTGACTCGCCCTATTTCTTCCAGAAAAGGAGCACGTTTTCGGTTATTAAAAAATTAGAGACAAATTAACTTATTAAGGCATTTTTATTTTTGGCAATTTACTCTTTGTTCTTGCTCACGACAGCAAAATTTTGCTCTTCTACATTAAAATTTTAAATAAATTGTTTATATTAGCTTTGACAAGTTAGTACCTGTTTAAATTACAAAACTAATTTCTCGTGTTTAACCTTTGTTGACATTGAATGACTTATCCTTAATGACTTTGTTCTAACTGAGAGTCGTACCTCATGCATTTATTCTAGTCATTAGTCAATCAGTTTATTTGCTGTAGAGGCAAAGGCAAGCTAGGCTCAGAAAAATATTGTAAAGCAATATTTCAGGCAAAAGCGTAGATTTGATTTAGAATTGGCTTCAACAAGGCTAAAGTCATTTAGTGTCAATCATAGTCATTATTAATTACGAAAATCTCAAAAAGAATTGGAACCGCATTCTCGCATTGTTCCCGATTACGTGGTTTTGACGCATAGCTTTGAGAAAGCGTGTTAATTAAGAGGGCCTTTCAGTATAAAATTTGTCTAAAGCCTCGCTCTTCAGAATTAGTTTCGAAAGTTTGCCTTAGAAAAGGTACATTTTAGACAATTCAATTTGCAAACTTTTTTCAGGTGACTGTGGCCTTTTTTAAAATTTAGAAGATGAAGGGAATTGCTCTAACACTCTTAGCGTCTCTCCTTGGAATTACGTTAGCTCTGGACGTTAATCAGCTTACAGAAGAGATTAAGCCACTTATCGAGTCCTTGATTCAGAAGAATAACTTAACGTACAAGGAACCGTGCGACTTTGTCGCTGAGAAGGGAAAGCAGAAAAATGAAAGGAAGCTCCTCGACTTGATGGGCTCAATTCGGCTCGACGGAAGCTTTGACATTGAGCAATTCAAAAACAACTTAATTCACACGATTACGTCCATTGTGAGCATTCCCAGTGCATTTTGTAATGGCTACCAAAACCTCCAGTGCAGTTCGAAAGGGTTCTGCGACTGCGCCGCCGTAGACGAGTCCTACGGATTCAAAATGAGTTTCCATAGAGACGGAGACGCCTGCCTCATCGCTCCGGGCTCCCTCTGCGCCCCCTCAGAACTCATGGAACAAACGCGGAAGAACAACCCTTTTACGGCAAATACGCCGTCGCAGGAGTATCGCTGCTCAGGGAAGGCCTCCTGCGTCGTTAAGAGCAATCGGGCGACATGTAGTATTGAGGCGATGCAAGCCGAATTTAAGCGACATGTCGACGCACAAAAGACCCCCATTGCCAATCCCGTCGAATTTTTTCTGCAGAAGACGAAGGAGGGCATTTGCGTTTGTAAGGGCTCCACGTCGTCCTTGGCTTCGTCCCTTCTTGTCTCAGTCTCCGCCCTCTGGCTCACTGCCAAGTACTTCATCAACTAAAATTCAATTAAGGACGTCAAGATGTATTTTAGAAAAAAAAGCTTTGGACTTTAGCGTCACTACCTGCTGCAAAGCTGTTTCCGTTCTAGTTTCGGTGCAATAGTAAAATGCGAAGGGGTTTATTTTCCAGTTTTTCTGCTTTTCTTACTTTTATTTTTTAGGATTGAAATTTTAAAAAGCCTTTGAAATTTTACCTGTTACATAAGTTTTGAGCAAACAGGAAAAGCATGATGGGATATCGAAATGTTTTGAAAGTACTTTTGTTATAATTGCCAAATAGTTAAGCAAAGCAGTTAATGGTGTGACTAGGATTTTAATATTTTGTTGATTTTATTTAAATTGATTCGTGCTGTGGCATGTATGAATCTCAGGAACTTAAAGACTTTTCTATTACTTTAGTTTCGGAGGACGTGCAAAAAGCAGAAAATATTTGTAGTATATACTATATTACTATATTTAATCGCGGTTAACAGAAATAAAAGATATTTATATACCAAGAATTTTAGTTTGCATTTAATGGAAATCGCACGTTTTGGAAACAATTGGGCTTCCTTCACAAAAGTCACAAACGCAAAATTTTTGACAAATTTTTAGTAATTCAAAAAATTTTAAAGCAGAATTACGCCGAGATCAAATTATAATTTTTTATATAATAATTGTTTCGAATTACTTTTTACATGATTCAGTATACTACGAGGACGCAGGGAAAGTTTCGGTAATCAAAAAATCATATTGCAACTACATGGGATTAGTTAACGAGAAAATTAATTAATCCACACTTGAAAGTGATACGATATTTAACTACAAGAATCGCCGAAAGGTTTTAATCAAAAACTGATTATGCCCTTAACTCTTCCTGGAACGTTACCAGCATCCTGTAATTACGACAGCCAATTAACGCTCATGCCTATTTTACGCAGCAAGTATCTTTTCATTTTTCAATTTGCATTGGTATTTTTCTTAAATATCTTTTGAAAAAGCATAATTTAAAACGTTCTTGTATGTAGCAGTTTACAAGACTCCAGCCCGATTATTTTGAGAATCAAATTTTCGCACAATCTGGATAAACAACGCCATCACGGTAAGCCCATCAATGTAAACAATTCCTACCATAAAAACGCAATAACGTTTAATATTATACCGTGGGTATAAGAAGCAAACATAGGAAGCTCAACTGAGGAAGAAAACTTGAAAAAAGTAATGTAATTTTATATTCTCGAAAACTTTACTTTTTTAGAAATTCGGCAAAAATTCGTGTAATTATCTAATTTTTGGTTTTTTACCCAACTCCAAACGCAATTTTCAAACAAATTTTGACATAGCATTGGTCTTTGTTTAGAGTGATGATCTATACAGTGTATGATGCATTACTAGATAAGTCCCAAAATGTCTAACTGTTGTTTAATTGCAGCAGGAAGCCTAAATGCATCAACCACCAAACTTGAAATCTGACACTTTTAGATCTACTAAAGAGGAGCGCTTCTTTTCCTCCATTGGAGAAGATGGCTTTGAATTCACAAGAAGACATATTATTTTAATGGTTGTGGGCGGAGTTCTAATATTGGCTGTAGCGCTTGCGCTCAATCTTATCATCGCTAGAAGGCGAAAGACAAATCGAATTATCCATGCAAAACCCAAATCAAGAAATGGGATAAGACAGGAAACTGCCGCGGCACAAATGCCGTCGCACCTTGACTCATCATCCGTAATTAAAAATTCAAATGAGCATGAGAGCGCTCGAACTCACGATGATGTATCTTTTATTTATATAATACCAAGGGCGCACACTGTCAAATAATTAAAATAATTTGTATAACATTTTGCAATGTAAAAAAATAAAGTAGCTCAATTTCCGTTCTTATCATACACCTCCGGTTAGCTACCAACTATTTTTCTTTTATTGTCTAAACGTCAAAAAGTGAGAGTTAAGAAGGTCTAAGACTACAAAATTTCTAAGCAATTTCTAAGTTCTTAAATTAAAATTAAGAAATTAAATTAATTAATTTCGATTTAAATTAAGAAGTTCTTAATTATTTTTTAAATTCAAAAAGATGTTTTTTTTATTCAAATCAAATTTCATTTGAATAAAAGTGTTTTTAAAATATAGCTTGGGTTCTTGGTATAGTTACATTTAGCGACTAGCTTGCCTTTTGGAACAAAAAAATATTTCTTGTTAGTAAGTTTTTCTCTTGTAGGAACTGTCAAAGGGATACTATTATTAGTGACTCCTATTTTAACCTTTGCATTACCGGTCACAAGTCTAATTTTATACAAATTCAACATTACCTTTTCCATGCTCTGTCCAGTTTTGGCATCGCAAACGTTGCAATGTGGGTCCAATAGTGCGTTTTCAAGATTTTGCATCACAAATATTCTTTTTGTGCCGCCAAGTTAGAAAAATTAGAAACAGTTATCCAGGTAAGCTAATACGTTCTAAAATATATTGCACAATAATTTATTTAACGAACCTGATTTTATTTTTTAAAACGTTAAACTTCCATTGATTTCAGGTCCGCCACTCCCAGAAGGACGCAGCACCATGGAATCCCACAACATCAAAATACTGCCCAGTCGGTTGAAAAGGGAAAAGCCACCAAAGTATCAAAACGTATCGATTGCAACTTGGGCCGACTTCGACTACAGAGGACCACTCCCCATGCCCCGCCAAAGACCAGAGCCACCGCGAGAACTTCGACTGAGCGAGTATTCAGTGCGTCCGGAACGAAAGCCCGACTATGCCGAAGGTCTATCCATGGAACAAATAGACTGGCTCTTGAAGCAAGACTCGGAATACTTGGCGGATTTGATGGCTCCACTAGAATCACCAACGACGGCGGACCCACCATCCACACAACGAAATGCGAAGCTGTACCGTGAACCGATGAGGTCAATCTACCCGCCCCGCCTCTCCGTGGCCCGAAATCGTCTGCACTTGACCCCTGAAGGACAGATGCCAAAGTCAACGGACAACAGTGACCCCAGCCAGGAGAAGAAATATGTGGAAAAAGAGCTCTCACGGCTTCAACATAAAATTGACAAAATCAATTTGGCCCACGAAACCAGTCACGCCCGAAAAGTACCGTCTGTGGTGGACATTGAATGCAGTCGGTGTTTGACCTCGGAAGATGACCTCTCGGCAATGTAAACTTTAGAAATTGCAGCTTATACATACCTTCATTTAATGAACATTAACTGATGTTTATTAGCTTTTAATAAATTTGTAGGTTTCGGAGCTTGATTGTTAATAACAATTTATTATTAACTGCATTTCGGTTCTGATTTTAATCCAGCGTATTTTGGGGCTGATTTTAATCAGCTGCACTTTCTTTGGTAAAATCGTAAGCATATGTATTAAAGAACAAATGAAATTTTGTATTAAAACTGGTTAGTTAAATTGATTGTATTGTAAATAAATTATTTCTAACTTCTCGAAACATTCTAGACTGCAGAAACGAATTGATTGAATCCATCCTTGCAGCATGCTTTTCAACCAGTACAAGATTAAAAAATTTAGACAAAAGTTCGTTGGACACTGTTTTTCTAACGTCTAAAAACCTAGCAGCCCATGCTTTTACAGTTTTGCGAAGAAACATTTCGTAGTCCCTTTCCCTATCTGTGTAGCTTTTAGTTTCAATAACTTGAGCCATACCAGCCAGTCCTAGGGTAGGAGCGTTTTGTTTTAACATGAATCACTTATTCGCCTAGAACACTAAATAGGAAATTTTTTGTATTGTGACATTGTGAGCTATCGTATCGCATTTTGCACGTGTATAATTTACGTGTATAATATTGCATGTTTCATATTTATTTGTAACAACTATGAGGTAAACAAGTGGGACTATCGAGTGAATTTAATCTTAAACTTCTAATTCTTTCCAAAAGTTAAATCTGTGCTGAAAAGGATTTTTAATTATTTCTGGATTGTCGCTCAGCCTAACAAACTTCAATGGTTCATTCCCTGAAGATGACGATGGAATGCCGAGGTTGCCAAACTTCAAAGGGTTTCTGCAAAAAATATTTAAAAAAACAAGAATTAAATATTCATTAATTTATAATTATTTAATATTTTTGTTTATAAAGCTTGTCCACTTTACTTACGATCCAATGGCAAAGTCCACCCAAAGTTGAACCAGATCTTTTGAAAACTGAAGGTTTTTCCTTTCCGAAAACAAATGGGAAGCAGGGGTCTTCCAAAGTAGAGCGAACTCATCCGCATGACCTGAAGCTAATTTCATACATAATTACCTATTAATCACATAAATTTGAAACGTGATTTCTGATTAAATTAGAATTTTACATGGAATTGGTGAAGGGACGTCAACGCCTAGTAGTTTATTATACACGAGTGATTGGAATAGTTTCCAAATCACATTGAGAAGTGGTGGTAGCGTTTCGCTTTGTGTAAAAGATACTACTGTGCAAATGCTAAATCCACCTTGATGATCGTAAAGGTAGATGTAAGAATCGTCCAAGTATTTTACGTTCATATTCGGCAGTCTGAATAATTCCGAAATTAAACAAGCGATCTCCGTACACGTTTGTAATGCTGTCAACCCAGGCTTTTCTATCCGAATCTGCTGGAGCGTTACTTTCAAAATAGAAATCCAGTATTTTTTGTGACACGTCCTTTTGTTCAGGTGAATAGTGAAAAGCCTTTGGAGCCCAGTTGAACCAATCCTCCATAGATTCGTTCAGTTTCGTTTCATTAACAGCAATCACTACAAATAATTTTCACATTTTAAAACAGGATTTTAATTAAAATCTCTTGGCCACCGCACGCTAGCACCTTCCGCTTTTATTATATCCGAATTATTATTGTTATTTACTGACCAGCAGAGTGAAGCAGGCCTTCATTTTTAGCAAACCCAGACATCACCGGAATTTTTGAAAATTTGCCATTTTTAACTAATTCGAGTGGGTGGGCTGCAAGAAACGTATCGTCATCCATTACGGTTTCCACAGAAGGGACAAATTTGGAGTTTTGAGGGGTAGGATAAGCCTAACGGAAAATTGCGAAATCGATTATTTCAAAAAAATCAAAATTTCAAAAATTTCTCACCATTAAATCAGCGTGTCCGTAAACCAGCGTTTTGGCGTCCAATCCTTGGAGACACGAAACCATTGCCTGAGTTGAGTCCACGGGGCAATTCACTCTTTGTGCAAAGTTAGTAGCCGTTTGCCTAGGGTCCTTCATTAAGGTCCAATAATTAAGGGCACTTCCGCTCTCACGAATTGCTCGAGAAAATAAGTTCTGTGAGCGGGGACTTAGCATGTGATAGTGGACTGAAGCACCTCCAGCAGATTCCTATCCAGAAAATACGTACATTTTTTTTGAAAAAATTTCTAAAATGTTTAACTAAAAATTAAAAAAAGAAACGCACTCCGAAAAGTGTGACTCGACCAGGGTCTCCTCCGAAGCTATCAATATTTTTCTGAATCCATTGCAAGGCTAAATTTTGGTCCTTGAGTCCCATATTTCCTCGAACAAGGCCGTCGCCCGTGTTTAAGAAACCTAAAAACCTCGCTGATGAAAATACCAGCGTCGTGACAGAGTAAATCATATTTCATCCTTACCAAGAACGCCGACCCTAAATAAAAGTTTCCCCATTTAAATGTAGGATAGCTTACTCATTATAAAAGTTGGCTATTTTTGGATATATTACCGATAAGTAGTGGTAACAACAATCACGTCGTGATCCATAAAATAATCGGGGCCAATAATTGCGGCTCCTCCCTTATAATTTATTAGTATTGTTCATCAATCATCTCGTCATGTTAGTTTTCATGTCAATGTTAGCTGGTTATCTACGAATATTCTACTTACTCCATGAAAATAGCCACCGTGTATGTGCGCCATGACAGGTAATTTTTTCCCTGATTTCCTTCCTTCCGGAACAAATACATTGAGGTAGAGGCAGTCCTCACTGCAAGTTTGTCAATTACATATTAATTAATAAGGTTCTAAAAGCCCATTAGTCTTAGATTTTAGCCTATGAATACGCAATGTTTCAATACCTTCCGAAGGCGAATCCTGATATTAGGAAGTCAAATTGTTGACAAAAGGGTCGATAGTACGTCGCGTCCCAAATCCCAGCCCATTTCTCAATTTTCTCCGGTGACTATTTTAAAATACGAAAATCGGCAATTTGTTTTGGAAGATGGTAATACAAATTTTCTTCTTCGTCTAGAAATTATTTTTCAATTGCGCTGATTGAGTGCTTACCTGAAATCTTCGCTTTCCGATAGGTGGCTTTGCAAAGGGGATACCGTAGTAAGCGGAAAATTCACGACCATTTCTTGACTTTAAAACAATACCTTGAACATCACCGGATTTCGTGGAAACGACGCTACTTAACGTCTTTGCAAAAAGTAGTTGGTAAAGTAGAGCAAATCCCGCTACGAGGAACGTGATAATTATGAATAGACGTTTAAGCCCCATTATGCTACTGACGACTAAACGAATCAAGTGTAATGTTCTTCAATTCACTCACTTTTAGAAGTTGACCAAATGAACTGAAACCTGTTTCAGCTTTAACAGTTGAAACCTCTCCATCAAGGTCGTTCCAAGGTTATTATGAAACTAGTAGCATTCTCCTGGTAAACATTGAATTCACATTCAGTCTGTATATGCATGTCCATTTATACTAAATAAGTTTTATTACTTCAGCCATTCACAAAAATATGGCGACTACTCCGAATCTTTTCCAAAATACTGGTTGCTTTCTTTTAATTAAAAAATAAACCTTGCATTTATTTTGTGCCAGCAGTGGTAAATGTGACACTTAACTTGTAAATAATAAGAAAATACGATATCAATTATTAATGACTCCGAAGCATTGCAATTACTCTTTATCAGTAAACAAGGTGAGAATTACAGCTCAAGTGTTCTTTTCGTGTCAACTTTTTGCTAAACAATTCGATGTTACTTGTGAAAACAGTCAAATTGGTCGGACCCTGCATTTTCTAAATATTTGAATGCAATTATAAATTGGCTTCTTTCTTTTCAGCAATACACCTCTACAAACCATGAAAAGCAAAAAAAAAATACTTTCAAAAGCTTGTCGTTTGCGTCAAATATGCAAAGTTATATTTAGATTCGTTTTCTATACACAATACAGCGCTTATTAAGTAGCGTATTAGCTACTTTATGGGAACGTTTTGTCCGTCCGTCCGGTTGCGCGATAACTCTTGAACGGGTTAACTTTTCTGAAATCTGTTTGCGGGAAAATTTTCTTAGGGTCAAGAGTGAGGCCAAGTTCGAAGATGGGCCATAAGGGTCATACCCTTCACCCTCATTTTAGCGACCCCCTAAATGACCCTTCAATCCGAAAAATCCGATTTTTCGGATGTTTGCGAGTTTAGCATATTACGAAAAGTTATGATGTTTTCAAGGACCTCAGGGACTCTAGACCCTTTCCCCTTATTTAAATGACCACTAAATGACCCTCAAAACCTAAAAAGCGAAAATTCGGGATTTTGAAGACTTTTGCATAAAATGGAAGGTTATGATGGTACCAATGACCCAGCTGATCACTGACCCTTTACCCCAAAGTG
>VYYI01000916.1:0-24164 GCA_021029175.1 Bilobella aurantiaca
GTGTTTGATCCACCGGCTAATTCCAAGTGTGTAGTTTTACATACAAAGATTCCGCCATTTTCCAGGCACATTCGAGAATATAGAAAGGCATAATTTCTGTAAATGTGCCTAATTTCCCCTTGTCGATCGGGATGGGCCCCATCAACAACGCTAACAATATCCTTTTTCTGAATGGCGTTTCCCCTCGAGTCAATTCCCATTACTTGGCGTGGTTCTCGTTTCTTTTGGATGGCAGTTGGTTTCATTGTAACCACTTTTCCATGCATCGAAAGAACGTGAAACAATTCCTTCTCCAAACGGACGATCACGCCAACAGTTTGCGGACTGAAAGACGTTAACAATTAATTCATCTAACTTCACTTCAGAATTAAAGACCTTTCTTGAGTCTCATAAAAAGAAAAAAAAACTCAACATAGAACCATAACGTTTTCTTACTCGAGAAGGACGAGATCTCCCCACTGAAAATGTCCCATTGAATCCACTCCACTCGCCATATCAGAACAGAGTTGAAGATCTTTCGGCAACACTTTCAGCTCATGCATGGTCAAATCCGAGAAAAGAAATGCGCAATGGTCCTCAACACGAACGATCAACCCCGTATCTCCCTCATACTTTCCTCCAATCACCTTTACATGGTCACCTTGCTTGAATGCCTTCTGTAGCTCGTGCGGCTGAAAATCCAATGGGTCCTGAAACAAAACAAAGTTATTTAGTTGTATTTGTTTACTAAAACTGTAAAAAACAATAAACAAATCTAAAATATTCAAAAATCACCTTTAATTCTGCATGCTTTGGGATAATAGTTATTTTATTTCCATCAATAGCGACGATTTTTCCTTCCAAGTTGGTTAATTCTCCCTCGACGACAGAAACGTTGTCTCCAGCACAAAAATTATGTTTGTCATCCCCTTGCTTGGGAAGCTCAATTTCAAGACCCTCCACTGGAACTTCTCCAAATTTTTCCAATTCAGCGAGTGTTGGGGTTATACCCTCTGTCACCAAGGCGTTGATATGGAAAGATTTGTAGAGAAACCCTTTGTGTGAGTAACGATTTCCAGCAAACAGTAGAAAATCTCCATCGGAAGTTATTTCACCACCAATTTTCTTAATCGCTTCACTGTCAAATGGTTTTGAAGCTGGACGCTTGGGCTTCTTTCGTTTTAAATCGTTTTCCTAAATATAGATTTCAAATTGTAGAGAACTTTACACCGTAAAAACAGCGTTTTCTCAAATAGTTCTTACAGGTTTGGAACTGGCGAGAGCTCCTCTCATTCTAGTATAATCAATTCGTGGAAGGAGTTTAAGATGGCATTGGTTTTGAGCCAAATCCACATAATCAACTTGAGCTATATCATCCTTGTATATTCCTTTCTTCAAACGAACCCACTGTTTTGGTTTTAGCCCAGCCTGGTGCTTTGTAACGCGCAAAACATCAGTCATTTCAGTGATGGGAACCATTTGTTGCTTATGAACCCCGCCTTTGAGGTTGCCAATGCCGTCAATTGCCTAAACAGTATCTTATGTTGTACAACGTAAATACATATAAATTTGAAGTCTGGTGGAATTCTTTACCTGTTTGACATGAGTTTGTTTGAACGCTTCGATGTAAATGTACCCCTTAATACCTTCGGGAGCTATGACGCTGCGAATTTGGAGCGGTTCTGCGGAATTTGCATAGGCGATAGCCTTCCGCATTAGCAACAGGACAGTATTCTTTTCTTCTCCAATTCGACATTTTACCATCCAAAGAGAAGGATCCCTAAAAATTTGTATTTCTTGGTTTATAACAAGTACTATTTTGACACATATTTTTCTTCAATCATACTTAATTCCAGGTAGCAACGTTTGTTGTGTAATTTCATCGCTCATGTCTTCATTTCCATCTCCAAAATGTCGATTTCCAGCACCTTCACCAGCATATTTGTTACGCAAATACTCCTCCAACTCTTCTTCTTTGTGGGAGCTAAAACACAGAACCAGCTTAGTTTCACATCATTTTAAAATGGCTTCACACTTTTTGTCAGAGTGATCTCGTTAGCTCCGAGAGGGTAGAACTCGAAACTGCTCCGACCTGTCTAATCTTGCCACTCACACGGATGATATGGGATCCGTGCATGTCTGATATTAATTACTGAGCAAGCATCAATCCATTAAAACTTACTCCCACATAGACTGGCGACGGAGATCGCTCTCAATTTGCCGTGCAGTAGGTCCGTCTTCCCCTCCTTCATGACCAACATAATTTTCAAATCCGTCTTCATACTCCTCGTCATCCTCCACTTCATCGTCCACCTCTGCTTCTTCCAAAATAAAGTCACCAACGGCACTTCGACGTTGTTTTTTCCGTCGTCGTGTAGGTGCCGAATCATCGGAATCCTCGTAGTCTTCTTCCTTACAAACAATTTCGAAAAAAAAATGAGCAAACCATTCGATTCGGAACAATTATTTTCATTCTTAATTACCAATCCCAATCTACGAACTACTACTACGAACGAACTATTAAACTTCTAAATTTTGACCAGTCAATCACAACAGATCAAAAAGCAATTGTTTACCCAGGCTGTCAGCTGTTTGTTTGGATCTTTGAAGTATTGAAAGTTGAAATGGACTTACCTCTACCTCTTCCTCCTCGCTTGCCTCCGGTTCATCAGAATCTGACATCTTCGGTAATCAAAATCGTAGTGTTTAGATAAGACTGAACTGAAAACAGCTAATTAATTGAATAGTAAACAATTAATTCACACTGTCTCTTCAAAAATGAGCAGCAGCTACTGAATGACAACAAAAGACATGGGAAACTTGGTTTTATTTTCACGATTTACGATGTTTGAATTTTACCGGGTAAATTTAGGCATTTGCCAAAGAAAGAAGGGCAGCATTGCAAAAATTAATTAATCAATGAACCTGTTTGATTATCATAAATAAATTCATAATTCTTAAATACCAAACCTCTTAATTGTAATGTAATTGGATGGAAGTGATAATTAAATTAACATTTAATACTAAATTAAAGCATCATTTATTAGCTACATTGCATTTCGTAAAAAAAGTTTTGTTTTTGTTGAGGAGTTCTTCAATCGAACATTACTTTATTAATTTTTACAAAGTTACAATAAAGGCACTGCACCGCCGCCCGCGTTTTCAAAGCGCAGCGATACTGTTATAAGTACTGCTGGAAACCAGGTTGGTATTTTAATTTAATAGGATGGCTCTTGCTTTACATCAAGTTTTACGGCCCTAACTAATAACTCCCTTTCTATACCATGTTGGTATTTAAGGTTATAATCAATTTCGTTGTCGAATTCACAGTGATATTGGGAATGGGATTTGGACTCACACTTTACGTCATTCTCAGAAGTAATTGAGACTTCTTTACCATTTCCGGCAGAGTCAACTGGGTTTATTAATAGGATTCTTGTTGAGTCCATGTGCTTCAATCTCATATGGTCTTCCCTGCTAATACCTCTCCTATAACTGAAAGATCTTAGGCAAATATCACAACGCCAAAATCTTCCCAAATCAAGCTTTTTTTCATCCAGATCACCACTCATGCTTGCTGTTTTCCCTCGTCGTCGTCCTGATTTCTGTTTATTCTTAACTGACGACTTCATTATTCTCGAGCTCTTAACGTGTTTTGCCCTTGTGTGACTCTCCAGAGCTGCTCGGTGTCTTAACTTTAATCCACACAAGCTGCAGTCGAAACGCAAATGTGTGCCTTTGTGTAGGCGCTGATGCTCCGTGAGATTCTTTCTATTACTAAAAATTTTCTGGCAGTCTTCGCACTTCCAGCGATTCATCTCCTCTTCACTTAGCGTATCAGGGTGTTGGGCATGTACGTGGGATTCCAGCGATGTTTTAGTTCGGAATTTCTCTTGACATGAACTAACGGAGCACGTAAATCGAAAATCTCCAGCGTGAATCAACCTGAAAACATTTACTTGAATATTATTGACATTTACAGCAGAAATATCATTCCTAAAGCGTTTATTATTCGGTAATAAGAAACCACTTGTGATCGCGTAAATTCCTTGCTGCAACGAATGTTTTCAGGCAAATGTCACATTTAAATCGACTCTTCTCGTCTTCTGGAATTTGGTCACTATGGTGGGCCCTTAAATGTGCCTTGAGAAGAGTCCTGGTACTTGTCTTGTAGGGACAGAGAGGACATTGTAGTTTTCTATGCTCTCCAGTATGACCCTTGATATGAATTCCAAGGTACTTCTTATCAGCAAAGAAATTGGAGCAAATGTGACACTGGAATCTTTGCTTATGGCCGATATTCCCAATTTCTTTTTTCGTCTGTGACGTATCGAAATTTTGTACAACATCGGAGTGGTTGTGGTTAATATGCTGTAATAAACAAAAGAAAATTTAATCTGTATCCTAGTAGAATGTAAATGACATGAAATATTCAATATTTATTGCATTCTTAGGCTAGGGGGAAATAAATAAGTCGAATTAGATTATATTCCTTCATTCACGCATAAAGATAAAGAAACATGGTTCTCAATACATATTTTGTATTTGCATATGACACTCACAGGGGGACTGTTGCTTTTTTATTCCATTACTTACGGCATTTAAGTGCAATTTCGATTTGAAGGCATAACCACAGTCAGGGGAAAAATAGGTAGCCAGTGTTTGGAGCGGTGTTTCTCCAGTGTGGGTCTTGTAATGCTTTTTCAGTGACTTTTGACTCGCAAATGCTCTCTCACAATGATCACATTTCCAAGAACTTTTTGTCTCAAGATAATGCGGCAGAAATGACGTTAGTACCGGATCATGAGTAGGATTATTATTGGGATGTGTTTGGCTTTGACACTTGACGTCGACACCTTCACAATCCGTTTTTGCTGCCACTGTCGCCGAATGAAGCAAATTGTCTTCCGGGAAGACATTGTGATCATTCTCAACAGCATCCGTCAGAGGCACAGGAGCATGCTCTGTCTGTTCGTGCATCATCAAAAATGCTTTGTATTTAAATCGCTTCTTACAATAAAGGCAGTGGAAAGGGCGCAAACTTTTACTTCTGGTGACACTAGTTTGTTTTTCTAGCTTTTTCCTATATTGGCGAATATGGCAAAGATCGTGAGTGCTGAAATAAGTAAAAAACGATAGGGATGAACCTTTTTCAAATGAACTAATGCTATACTTAAAATATTGGTATTAAAGTTTTCATTCTAAATAATGCCTTACGTTAGATGAGTATCCAGTCTCTTCTGAGTAGAAATTGGTTTAGCACATATTGGACAATGATGCTTCCAGGTATGAGGCTGATGTTTGAATCTAATATGCTCCCGGAGATAAACCTTTCGACTGTAGGACTTACCGCAAAATTCACAAACGAAAGTTCCCAATGGGCCTTTCCTCGATTCAAATGTTTCCCGATTTAACCGAACTCTTTCCTCGGATGAAAGTCCATGCACTTTCATATGCTTCGTGAGAGAAGTACGAAGTTTAAACGTACGGCCACATTCATTGCAGAGATGTAACTTGATATCTTCATGATGAACTAAAGAAGTACAATGAAAATGAAATGACGGTGAATCAATATTTATAAAGTAGACTTTATAACACGAATATATTACGGTCAATATGAAAGAGAAGTCGTCTTCGGGTGTCAAATGTCTTCTTACAATCATCACGGAGGCAAGTGAATTTCACGCAATCTGATACGTGCATTTTCTCCAGATGATACGCCAAATGCTTTTTCCCTGCCCCTGCCCCAAAAATGAAAATTTTAGAAATAGTATCGCCATCACGGAGAACATACCTTTGTTAAAATAAGAACTGATACTTCTGAATTATCTTTTAAAATTACAGGCAAATTAAAAGAATGATTACTTAAAGAGCTAATTCAATAGGTTACGGGGTATTTGTTTGTCTAGGTGAAAACATGATAATGACAATGAGGGTCGAAATAAATCGTGTACTTACCACCTCTAAATACAGTTCCACAAATCTAAAACATAAATCACAATATCACAAGACTTGTACCAAAAAAAAGCTGTCCGTAATGATAAGGAAAACAAATCTGCTGAGGTTGAGCAGATCGATTGTGCAAATTCTCACACATTAATAATATCATCAAAGATCATTCACAGACCTTACACGTTAGCGATGAGTCAGTTGAAGTCGCCTTTCGTTCACATCGATGACTTTCCGTCTTGTAGACATCTGAATAGAACTTAATTCCACACTTGCAGATGTACGGTTCCTTTAATTCGTGGACAGCAAGAATGTGTTCGTAAACTTTGAAGTTGTGGGTCGCTTTGTAGTTACAGGATTTGTGATGACACTTGAACATTCTTGGACTGGGGGCTTTAGATGCATTCCAGACAAATGCTTCCTCCATATCATCTATGATTCCATTTTCAAATGTTATTTCCAACTCGCTAGGTGCTCCTGGATCTAAAGTAAAGTGAGTAAAAACAAAGAAGAGTGTCACATAAATTCCCATCAAATTCCTCTTACAAAAACGATTCCATGCCAAAACGGCCAAAGTATGGGCCAAAAATAAAAAAAAGACCAAAACAATAAGGGCCAACAAAATAAGGCCCAAAAATAAAAAGGTCCACAAAAATAAGGGCCATATAAAGGCTCCTTATACAGCTCAGATTTGTAGCAAAATCATTTTTAGACTAAAATAAAGTATGCTCCAAACGAATCTAAAAGATTTTTTTTTTTCGGAAATTAGAACAAAAAAGTTTTTGTCGGGTGCAATAAATAAACCGAATTCTACATGCCTCCGGCGGCAGGCGCAACGAGAAGAAATCGTCACTGAACGAACGATTAACAGGATGTAGTCAAAGTATTTTGTGTGAGTAGACAGTAGAAGTGGACATATGCAGCCTCTGCTTAACAACCATTAGTAATAATAACGTTATGAATATGATTATTATAAATAAATGTGTTCTGCATTGGTTTTTGACTTATAAGAATAAGAATATTTGTAGTACTTATTGCATTTGGTACTTATTGAATTTGGAAATTCTTGTTTGTGGCATTTATTATTTTAGCTTTTTTTTAATTTTTGGCTCTTATTTCTTGGCCCTTTTGGCGTGCTTCCTATAAAAACATTGTATTTAAGAAAAAAAAGACATTTCCATTCACTGCAGAATTTGGAACCAACCTTCTTCGACGTCGTGTTCCTGAACTGACGCTAAGCTCTGAGCGCTGCCGCTGGACAGAACTACGGAGGTGGACAACGTTGGCTCGGTTTGGTGACGTATCCCCATGTGTTCAATTAGTTGAGAGATGTGAGCAGCCGCTGAAGACAGCGCTGCAAGACTGAGGAAGTCCTTGTACAAAAAGCTGGCAATCTCAGCACATTTGAAGCACATGAGAACGTTTTCACCTGACGCTCTGGCCGTGCCCAGTTGACTGGTTCCGAAGACTTCGAACAGTGCCTCAAGGATACTGATACGTCGCTCGAATTGATTAGTGACGGAGTAGATGTGAATCTCGTTGATAGCAACGTTGACGCTTGACAGTACCCCTGAGCAGTTGACACACGTGAGCTCGGTGAGTGTCGTCGGAAGGTCTTCATGTATGGCAGCCATTTGCAATTGGTTTCCAATTAATTGAGTTCTAAGCAACAATTTAGGTCCAATTAATTAGTTTATTATTATTAAGTTCGTTTTTGGAAGTGAACTTTATTTATTATTATTTACTTTATATTTCAAATTTTTAGAATTTTACGTTCGCGCGTAAGAGATTCAAAAAGGGACGAAGACGAAAGGTGAGGAGAATGAGATGGAGCATCTGCATCAGTATAAAAAAGTGGGATTCCGAAATTGTATATTTCTATTTGAATTTTTATATTCCTATTTGTCAACAATCTCTCTCAATCTTGCTGAAAGAAGTGAAACCATTTTAATATTTTTTACTTTTTACTAAACATAAACAATTAATCAATGAACTAGGTACTAATTATTTTAACGATTCGACTTACTAAACTTTAATTAATCAAGTTAGTATATGTAACCCAGCAGAGTCTTCTTCAGTGTCGTGCGCTACCAACTTCTATTAAGTTGTAATTAACGCTTAATTAATCATCCGCTTGAGCAATGCAGTCCGCTACTCCCAATTCGCTGCCACTCGATTCAGCTGAGCAGTTACGCCACATCATGAAAGAATTTACGGTATATAATATTTCATTTCTTAATTATTTATTGCTATGAAGGGAGTAAAACGGTTTGGCATGGGTTGTCAAGGTCAAGGCTCAAGGGCTCATTGAGACCGGCACTTGGCCCTTTTGGGTCCCTCAAACCCTTATCCTACCGTACCCTAAATTTTAGAACCTAAAGTGGTCTTTTTGAGAGGGCCCATTCACAGTTAAAAAAGTTATTCGGCTGCGGTTACTTCAAGTTCTGTTTTTGCTTATACAGGAAATTCGAAGTATCCAGGCGGCTTTTAACGGAGTGATGATCCACGACCATGAGTTCACTAACGAAATTTATCAATCTGTATATGATCAAATCACAAAAGTGTTCTTGGACAATACGAGCAAGGACCAATTCGAATATGGAATTAAGCAAATCATTACCATTGCGGGGTCTCACAAGAACGAGGAGAATGTGGACATCATCATTAATTTTCTGGAAAAGCTTATTGCTAACTCAATTATACCAGCCAGGTTTGTAATTATAGTTCGATAATCCTCACTCACGCTCCTTGTCCTTGCGAAGCTCTAAAATTGCTATACCATTGGTTCATTTGCTTTGTTTAGGTTGACTTGTGAGCTCCTGCTAATATCTGAAAAGTTAGTACCATCAAACCGAAGATTCTGGATAAAAAGTTTTGTTCTAATACGAAAGGTGATTGAAGGCGTGGACTACAAGGGGGTTCGAGAAATTATGAAGGTGATTTTTTTTACTCTAAATTTTTAATATCTAAATACAACCGTTTACTTTCGATGTTATGTTGTAGACGTGCATGGACAAGTTGGCGACTTTTCCGGAAAACATCCCAGAGTCACTCTCTCGTCAAATGGAGTCGGTGATACGACTTGTCGAGTACATTTTTAATCGAAACAATTGTCTGTTACCCGCCTACTTTATTGTAAACGAGGTATTGAAATCCTACCCGGACAGTAGGCGACCACATTGGCGCGTGAGTGAGTTGCTCTGGAACTTTGTCAACAGTTTTCGACCTATTGCTCAAATGGTCACGGTCATTGGGCGGAGCAAGATGCTTCCGGTTGTAGAGCACTCTATGCACTCTGGCTACTTAATTCACTCCTGGAAACTGGATCAGGGTACACTACGGTTTGTTCTAAAAGGGAATCTGCCATACGACAAGGAATTGCTCCAACCACAAGAAAAGCTTCTGCGTTATGTCCTTGAACAGCCTTATTCTAGGGACATGGCATGCGCAATTGTAGGCCTGCAGAAACAGGTTAGTTTACTGGCTTCTCTATTGCACTGTTAAAACTCTGCCAAAGGGTAATCGATTTGGAATCCTGAACGGTTTCTTCAGGACGAATAATCTGGCATGCGTCTTGTAAGAAATTTTATTGGCAAAAAAAAAAACAATACGATTTCCCCTTTCTGTTGCAGCATAAAATGAGGTGCATTGCATTGGAAGAGCAAATTGTAGAGCTAATCGTAATGGCAATGGAGAAGACGGAGGCTGAAATGAATCAAGCAAGTGAATCCCAGGGTGGATGTGAAGAAATCTCGGGAGCCACTCTTTGGCTCTGGCAGCATCTTTCCACACAATTAATTTTCTTTGTTCTATTCCAATTTGCCAATTTCCCATCAATTGTCTTGTCCATTCACGACAAGGTTAGAAATTCAAATTTGTACAATTCTCGTTCAGCAATGTACGGGAGAACATAACACCATGGAGCCTTACAGACTCAATTATCTCTATTTTCTATTGTGGACTTTCAGTTGTCACAGTTGAAATTAATTAAAGGCAGAGACTGCCTTATGTGGATCCTTCTTCAGTTTATTTCTGGAAGCATTCAAAAGAATCCGGTAAGCTTTACACAAGTTTTACCTCAACTGCTTACAATATCATTTGGAGACTAAACTGAACTATTTTAGCTCAACGATTTCATCCCTGTCCTACAACTCTATGATCTTCTGTTTCCGGAGCGAGAGCCGCTTCCAGTTCCAGAGACATTAACCACAACGGCCCTTGCTGGAACTTGCATTTGGATTCATATTCACAAGAAAGCTCAGACTGACAACCAATCGTTGCCAAGACCACTCCCATCGGCGCTTCGGAAGCACTACGAATTCCTCCAAATGCTTCTCCAGTCAAACTCCACGCCTCCTACACTAACAAATGATTTTCGTATTGCCTTGCTCTGTAACGCCTTCTCCACTAGCCAGGATCACTTTTCTAGGTAAGTCGTATTTAGTTGGTATTATTTTTCATACTGTTGATGTTAGGTTTAGGAAAAATACACGAGTATAAAATGATTCTCGGGGTAAGTTCAAATCAGAATTAAGTGTTGATTACACTAGGAAGATTAACAGTAGGTTAGGGCATTACATTCAAGCACAGTAAAGTGTCGTATCCTACTTTAGGGTGTCAATCACAAACTTCGTCGTTGAGACATTTAAAAGAATCATGTGCTTAAATTTAGTTCAATTTAAGTCAGGCGCAGTTGTAAAGATCACGGATATTGCGGTACTCAACCCTTAAAACTCCAAGAATAGATTGTGTAGGATCTTGTACTTTATTTCTACTTCGATTTGTTAATTTTAGACCAATGGCGGCGCTTGTGGAGGCTATTCATGGCAACAATTCACCACCACTATCTGTGCAAATGCTAGATTCCTTGACCGTTCACACTAAAATGAGTCTCATTCACTCCGTCGTGACGCACATCATGAAAATTGCGTCCACGAAGTCAACGACTCAACAGTGTCTTGGCCCAGCACTAATTGAGTCCTACGCACGTCTCCTTGTCTATTTGGAAATCGAATCACTCGGAATTAAAGGATTCATATGTAAGTTTGCCTTGACTAAACATAAACACTTTAAATTTTTTGAATTTTTGAAATCCGTTTCTAGCGCAGCTTTTACCTTCAGTATATAAGTTTCAAAATTGGGGAATTCTACATACGCTGCTCGAAATGTTTTCTTATAGGTGAGCAACGTTTTCGTTTCATAATTTGTATTTGTCCAGTAGTCCCATATCAAGAATGGAAAAAGAATTAGCAAAAGGAAAGAAAAGGAAACTTGATTAAATTGGTGATGAACGGCGTTTTGATTAAGTCTATGTAATACATAAACTACTTAAAAATTAGTGTTCCATTGTTTCAGACTTCATCACGTTCAGCCGCACTACCGTGTCCAGCTCCTCTGCCACTTGAATTCATTGGCTGCGACCAGTGTTCCACAATTGCATCTATGGTATTAATCCTATGTATTCATTACAATGACATCATCCTAACATTTTAACATTAAACAATAAACAATTTTAAATTGAAAATCTTGAGGATAGATTGTTTTAATGCATATCTAGGATTTCTTAGCTTTCAAATTGCTTGACTAATTGTAAATTCCGAGTTAGCTAGCGTTTGATGTTTTCGATGCATTCAAGGTTCACTTTTATCTCTAAATTGTATTTTCTGATAAATGACTTTCCTTCCTCGTTTGCATACACTGTGCAGAATTCTATTGTTCTAGAATTCAAAATTTTATAATTTTTGTAAATTATTGTTTATTTCAGCGTTGAAATGGCTGCCTTACGATTGATCACGGGTTTTAACAGTGTTGACGTCCACTCTCAGTTGTCTAGAGTTGTTTCAGACTCCAAGACGGTTGTTTCAGCTGAATCGGAGGAACTGAATCGAGCCCTTGTTCTAACGATTGCCAGAGCTATTCACGTCACCGGTAACTAATTCCGAGTTTCCAATTTAAATACTCAAAACAAATCGTAGTGTTCCTCTTCAAGATGATTTTTAATGTTTCGGTGTCATGTATATGTACTTTAGGCGCAGACAGTGTCACTGGGGGTGGTGGATGGTTTCGTGAAATGCTGATGCTCATCATGCAAAATACTCCACACAATTGGTCCAGCCATACCATCCAGTGGTAAACATTCATGCATTTGTCCTACGCAAATGTTCATTTGCGTTTGTGTATTGTATCGAATTTTGTAAAATAGTCTCTTCCTTGAACACTTTTCACTAGCTTTCCTCCAGTTCTTGCTGATTATTTCCAACAGAACCAAGTGCCCAAAGAAAACAAGCAGCAGTTGAAGGTAAAATTTTGATTTAAATGCAGAGTAATACTTTTATCAACATTTGGCGTCTCCACAACTAGGAAATAAACTTAACTCGTTCATAGTAAAAATCAACACTATTATTTTACTTTATTACGAAATGTCCTTTTGTTCAGAGTATGGTAGAGGAGGAGTATATGAACTGGAACTCGATGCTGTCAAACGAGGCGGAGCTTATTGAACATTTTTCTCTTATGGGAACTCCACCCCTCTTTCTCTGCATCGTCTGGAAAATGATTATTGATCGAGATACTATTCACCCCGCAGCCTACAAAATCCTAGACAAAATTGGACCGAAAGGCCTTTCTACACACCTTCGTAAATTATGTGACTTCGTTGTTAGCGAATTCGCGAATGCAGGTTAAATTTCTCCATTGTTGAATTTTTAATTCCACAATATGCAATGCCGTTGTTTCATTCCAGGGAAGGGTCAATATGTGACAAAGCTAACAGACGCCATTATTGATTTCATCTGGAAATACAATGTCGTCCCCTTTGACCGGCTTCTCCTTTGCATGGTAAGGCTTTTGGACATTCAAAATATAAGTTTAATTAGTGCTGCCGAATTTCTTGAAACTTTTTTTTACAGGCTTTGAGAACTCAGGAAGGAAATGAGGCTCAAGTATGCTTTTTCATAATTCATTTACTAATGGTAAAGCCAGCTGAATTCAGAACTCGAATCCAAGAATTTGTAAAAGATAATTCTCCGGAGCATTGGAAGCAATCGAATTGGTATTTGTAGCAACCTTAAATATGTTGATTTCTCGTAAATTGGGAGCCGGGTTGTATTTTAAAATGATTTGTCGTTTACTTATTTTCGCCAGGCATGAGAAGCACAAGGCCTTCAGTACAAAGTTCCCTGAAGTATTTCTCTTTGACGAGCAACAACACAATCAACTTCCAGTTTACTTTGGAAATATTTGCCTACGATTTCTCCCGGTAGGATTGTACAAGTCATTTTGTGCGATACAATTTGAATGCAATATTTGTTTTAGGTATTTGACATCGTGATACACAGATTTTTGGAAATACACCTGGTTGGAAAGAGTTTGGAAATGATTTTAGACCATACTGGAGCACTTTATAAATTTCATGGTACGATGCAATGTTTATACCTCTTATACTGTTAACTTGTAGTTGTAGATTGTTGATGTTTGGCAATCTTTAGTCTTTTAATTTTAAAATATCTTACGATACAAATCGTTATTAACGTTAAACTGTTGTCATTTAGATCGTCCTATAACCTACCTATACAATACTTTGCATTATTATGAAGCAAGACTTCGGGATAAGCCGGCTCTCAAAAAAAAGTTAGTAGGAAGCATTATTGGAGCACTTAAAGACATTAAACCGCCTAATTGGGCGTTGTCTGACCACTATAACAACTACCTCACCTCTTTTGTCATGGACGAAGTAAATTGGGTTCCGGAGCCTGACTACTACGCAGGACTCATCGGAAGATTTGTTGACGGTAATATCAGTAAAACAATAATAAATAAATCAATAAAATATTATTTTAGTTTTTAATTACTCATTTTTGCTGCTTTTTTTTGTACAGTTATTGAAGGGAATCGAAAAATATTTGCCGGGGTTGATTGGAGGTGAGACAAACATCGTAATAATGTTATAGACTACCTCCTTTCAACTTATTTTGTGAAACACTTAAATCAAGTTTTATACAAAATGAAACGAAAGTGGACTTTGAATACTTGCCATTGCAGGTATAATGAATTTCCCAACCCGGCAGCACATGTCCTTCATTCCACTTGTGTTGAAATTATGGCTCTACCAGGTAATCCGAGTCACCTTCAATTATCACTTGCAATGGAACGCTGTAAATTAGATGATTTTATTTATTTCAGTTATTCCGAGTGTAGCAGCTTCATCCCTTTTGGACGTAGTGACTGAAGGACGATCTCTGATTACTGCTAGTGAGAGTGGAGCCGCCATTGAGTCTTGGCTAAATGCAACTGGACTCATCCTCGTCTCACTTCCAGATCCATACTGGCTAGTTCTCCACAATCGTCTCGTGGCCACTGTAAAGACACTGGACCAACCCTGGCCACATCGCTACTCTCCTCTTGCCCTCTTCGACTTCAAACTTGTTCAAGAATCTTACCTCTTCTCCGAATACGCAAATCTACTGGCAATCACACATGCAACCTGGCACCACCTCGGAAGTGGCCATGTCCACCACATTCTCTTGTAGGTCTTGTTTAAACAGATACAATGAGCCACAATCTAAAAGCTCTCATTTTCTGATGGTTTTTGAAAGTTTTACATTTTGGATCTCGGAAATCCTTCAAGACCTAATTTTCAATCGTCTAACTTATGTTTTCAGACTCGTTACTGAAGGGTTCCTGCCAATTGTGAAGAATGAAATTCAGTTGTTGTACATTTGTCATATGATTGGCCCATTTCTCCAGCGACTAAATGGGGAGAAACCGCAGATGGTGAGTCGCCTGACCGTGGCCCTGTATGATCTCCTCTCGAGTGTTGACAGAGAGACACCGGCCGAGAAGGCGCTGAGCTACATGGACATCTTCTGCGACCTCCTCTACCACATTAAGTACATGTTCACTGGAGACATCGTCAAGAACGAAGTGGAAGTGAAGATTCGAAACCTTGTAAGAGCCCCGCTCAGGCTCCGCCTCAGGTTCATCACACACTTGAGTTTAGAAGACATCACCACCCAGCAAGTCTCCAACAATCCAACAACCGTCTCATTTACACCCACATAATAACATGATAGAAAGAAACATTGGTGGTAACAAATCCAGGTTGCATATTTACAGGTATTTATACTGTTACAAATTTTAATTTTGTCGCCTATTTAGTTTAGAAACAGAGTACAGCCGTTTTTAGGAAAGATAAGTTTAAATTAAAGAAAGCCTAATCGTAAACGACCCGGAAAGTTTTCCTCAACGGTGTAATAAATGATGGCCGAGTACCAAAGTGACATCGTTCTTCTTTACCACACAATACTTAAACCTAAATTTTACATATTATGAATTTGAATTTGAAAATTTCGGGTAAGTAATTTTAAACCAATACGTTTAACAATGGTTGGTTGAAACTGTAGAATACAAAAGAAGGGTTAAATTAGAAATTACCGTAAGAAATATTACATTATTTCTAACACAGATGGGTCTTAGTTGTAGTAAATTGGAGTCATCTGAATAGTTCAGTTCCTCATAAGGTTGCCACTCATCACCATGTTCCTTCCGAAGATATATAGCCCCGTCTTCCGACAGGACTCAATGCAGCAAGTTAATTAAAACAAGTAAACTACTTAATTCATAATTATTCCAATGAAAGAAAATACATAGTTAAGAAAGATAGATTAGCTTATTAGAATTCTCTTCGCTTAAAATCCCCACGCTTTCGACGATTGTGACTCCCAGTTTCGTCCTTCCTCCGCCTGTTCAGCAGAACTTCTTGACTCTGTCCATGCCCTTTAGCTTCACCTGCAAAAAAAAAACTGCATATAATTGCAAATTACTTAAGTCTATCCGCTCTCGAAGCCGTGTTCCCAAAATATCCTATTTCCTTTATGAATTTTTCTTTTATACGTCTTTCTGTACAGTACATCGTTATGATTTCTATGATAGAGCTGAAAATTTCGAAGCATCTAAACTTAACAAATGTTCCCACTTCCATAACATATTAGCATGCAGGAATTAATTATGAAGCTATTTGATAAGTTTGACTTGACTCATAAGTTATCTCAAAATCGGTTTTTGACAATTTATTACCAATGACATCTCTTTGGTTACGTTGTTCATTCCCTCTTCCTCGTCCTCTGTATTGAGTGGCACGTTTCTGCTCCATTCTTGCTCTAACAACGGCTGGATCTTCTACGAACGCTTCAAATCTGGTCCCCCTTCCCGCGGGCTCAATTTCTTCTTCACTCTCACCACCTGGGTCAAAGCGAGACGACTTTTTGACATTGAGTGGCATTGCATCTGGCTCGGTCATGCCCATTCCAGCTGGAATATTGTTGGGTGTAAATACACAACAGACTTTTAAAAGATAATAAGGTTCAATAAAAATTACCTTCATCGTACGTATCATCGTACTCATCCTGGTACTCAATATCCTCTCGAAATGTGGGTAAAAGCGTCTTCTCCAGGTAACTATTGCCCATTCCATCGTCGTCACTTGTGGTGAGCTTCCTAATTTCTTGTAACTCGTAACATTCTAAAACACGTTGCTTTATCTCGGAGCTCGGGAGTAGCTCCTGGACAGTATTATCCCTCCTTAAAATGTAAAAGGAATAAAAAGATGACAAACACGACAATTTATCTTCTGTAAGAACGTAATTAATTACGTTCTAGGTTGTTTAAAATTGGCACCTTTTATAAAGTACTTCTGTTTCTGTTTTGACATCATGTACATTTTCTACTTGGTTACTGTCCTTGTATTTTTCTAAGTGCGTTGGTACCGAACCCTCAAGAATTGCATTAATAACGCTTTCGGATTGGTAACCAAAGTGTTTTAAACAGGCCTAATCAAAAGCAGGTTGAATTATCCAAAAGGTTCCATCAGCTTTCGATCAAAATTATAATAGTGAGTGTACCTCAATGTAAGCGTCTTGCAAATCTGGTAAAAGATCTTTAACCTGGGAGACAAGAGATTTCAGTTCCGGACCCACTACATCCAATGAACAGGCACCGAGAAGTTGTCTATTGGTGTTGTAATTATTCGTTACACGACCATAGACAAAAGAACCGTACAGTTGATATTGTTAAAGACCAACCTATCAAAAGTTAAATCTTGAAGTGGATCAGATTCCCTACGGTTGACGATTTCACGAGCACCGTAACGCTGGCCGCATGCTTCATAAGCTGTTTCAAAGGCATTTGATAAATATTCTATCCGAGTATGATCTCTATATGAAAAGTTAACAAATTAATAACCATGAATCGCAAAAAAAAAATATTTAAAACTCAAGTTACACGTCAACTCCTCTTTTTCTCAAGGTGTTAATATCATCAATGAAAGAGAAGGTTCTGTCATAATCATGCAGAAAGTAGCTCAGTTCCAGGCAGTTTGAAATTGCGTGAAAGAAATTGTCCACTGAATCACTAGTATCAATTAAAGTTTTCAAAAACCTGTTGTATAAGCTTAATAAGCCAAGTTTAGGGTTATACTTTTCCGGCTTTCCTAATGTTGAGATCGTAGAATTAGCCAGTACAAATCTAAACAATTTGAGCATAGTAACTCTCCATACGTTCACTAAGTGCTCCAGTTGAGGCAGTCGTTGCAACACTTTGCGCCATTCATGAACATCTTGCTCATAACTTATGGCAATCCTAAGGAAAGAGAGAGAAGAGAACTCCGAATTTCTTGAATCATACTACTTCCCTAGGAATCTAGAGCTAAGGAATGTGAAATAAAACGAGCTTACGTGGTTTCAAAGTCGTTTAGCTTATAAGCAACAGTTGCAATTGGAGGGCAAACTTCTATGAAGTTGTACAGTGAGATGGCTTGATCAACATTGAAGAGTAGAATATCTTCAAATGGAACAACGTTCCACTGCTGACCGCCATACATTGTCTCTTTGCGTACACGGCTCGCTAGTTCCTTGGTTTGGGACAACCATTTGCCGATGTAGACTGGCAACACGCCCTTCATGTCTTGGTGGAAATGTGGCTGATGGGACAGAATGTTTTCTACAATTTTAGTCACGAGCTGCTTATGAGTACTTCCGTACAAGGCAATGAGATCAAGAAGTTTGGGAATGTCGAACAAAAAATTATCGTATATGAGTTCGGCCCACTTCTTTGGAGTGATATGATCCTCCTGCCGAAAAAAAATCTTTAACTCTGAAAATACGGTCACTAAAATGCTACAAATCTCTGTATCTCTATCATTTCATAATGTTCTATAAAATACTTACCCTACTTTCTTTGAATGTAGACAATCGTAAAAAAATACGAAAAACAAGGTGATGTATTTTCAGGAGCAACGGCCCAATAACTTGATGGTTAACGTACTCTCTCTGTTGAGGATCATTGAGTCGTGGAGCTTTCAGTAGATATGAAGTTAGCATTACCTCTGTAACTTGGTCCGAATATACAAATATCGACCAAAACTTGTAATGCGGAAGACCAAGTAGCCATTTGAGGTCGTCGCGATAGATTTGCATGTGGTCTTCCCAATCTGTCAATAGAGAAGGATCCTCCATGACAGCTTCAAGCCGTGGCAGGTAAAAACTGATGTAACTGAACTTGGTGGCAAAGTTCTTGTTCTAGATACAATTTAATCATTAATCTGATTGAGAAAGTAGAATTATTATTACTTATAATAAACGGCAGTATGGCATGATTCGTGGTCAGGCACCACAGCGCATGCGCCAGAAACGAGGCAAGCGTGAAAGGAAGAAGGGGGAGGGGATGCGAGCAAGCTCCCTTAAATCCTCAGTCGCATTCCCACCTCTTAAAAAAACGCAAGCTCTTTTACTTTAATTTAACTAATTAGTTCTAATTGAATACAATTACTAATTAAGTAATTAAATTAGTAATTTCGATTAAAAATTGGTAATTCTTAACTTTTGGAAATTAAGTTATGCATGGAAGGATGGGTTTTATACGGTAAACCAAACTTTGGAAAACTCAAACAAGATTCACAAATTAGTTAATTGCGATTAACAATTAGTAAAATTTAACTGTAGGGAATTGAGGTTTACATGGAATTGGGGAATTTCATGCACGCTATACCTTTTAAGACTTTTAAAAAACCCCAAAACCATTGCCCAATTAGTTGATTGTAATTAACTAATTAGCAAAAAATTAACTGTTGAAAATTGAGTTTTAAGTACTCCCGTCTTAGGACGGGTACGCTGACTAGTTAGGAAATAAAGCTCATTTTCATCTATGGTCCTACAAGCGCTGGGACTTTCCGTTTCACTCCGCTCTCCATGGGTAGCTCAATTATTCGCCGTTCCAGCGGAAGGAAGTCCATTTCATTTTGATTTCTCGTGACATCCATTCTGCAATTTCTGCAATACGCAAAAAACACCATTAGCTCAAATTAACGGCAGCCAGCCGTCAGGAAACAAAAATCAAAATTTAAAAAACAGCGTTTACTTTGAATTAAAAATTTGTTCAACTTTGGACAGCTTTTAAAGTTTTAGAAAACCTTGGTGTTTTTTTTGGGACATCAATCGGAACACTAATCTTATCAATTATCCGTTGCCCCTTTTTGACTCAAATGATATGTACGCTAAGTTCTCGTGCGTTTTTAGTCCTGTTTTTAGAAAAAGTTCGTGGTTGGAAGTGTCTCCGACATGTATTACTTGTAATTATATCGTTCCTTCAATACGTATTATCACTCTTGTTGTTCACTTCATCAAATATTACGTGGACCCCAAACCCACGTCCAAGTTACGCGATCATATGAAAGTCAAATCTTGAAAGAAATTTGAGGTCGTTCTTGAGCTAACCTTTGTCGTACAACTGATCAAAAATTTAAAGTAAGCCTTCACTATCCATAGCATGAGCAGAATTTTTGAATGTTTAATTGCGTGAGTACAATAGACACAAATTATCTTATTTCAACCGACAATGTTTGTAGGATGTTTACCTGCCACGCTACCCTAGTTTCAAATAGCCCACAGTGTAATGGCTGATTACATAGAAGCCCTATTAAGTGACAAAGTATCGGCTATCTGCAAAAACGCGAGACGCGAGTGAAAACAAACATGGAAGGTCCCGCTTTTTGACACTATCATAAATGGTGTTTTTATCTTAAAACAAGTATTGAGAGAAAGTGCCTATCTTAAAACTATCCTTACCTTAACTATCCTAGCAAATGATACTCACCTGTCACTATATTCACGATAGCGATGATTGTTAAATAATGCCAATTAAATTATCGCTATCCAATTAACTAGAACTTAAGAACAAAACAAACGACCCAACGAACGTTAGCTCTTGGCTCAATCCTTCAACATTCAACAAACAGCTGTTTGTGCAACTGTAAAATTCACTAATAAAAACAATGGGATTAATGTGCACATTTGTAGTGCTGGGCAAAAAAAAATGAAATGAGTGGTTTTCACTTCAGTGATTAATTCAATGTAAAAGAAATTCAACTTTACAATGCTGAAAGAATACCCAGCAATTTCGTTCGCTTAAATGAAGGAATGTACGAAAACGTTTTATTGAACAGTGTTTTTTTAATTACTTGTTGGAAGCCGAAACATTGAACATAAAACTTTATTCAATTCGAACGATCATTTTGGTGAGATTGTCCATGGAAGCCTTCCGTGTGAAGCGATTGGTTCTGTCTTTTGCGTTGATTATAGGATGACCTTGGACTGCCGGGGGAGGGTCAAGGGCCTCTGACCTTTTGGGGTCACTGTCAAATAGCTGGGAAGGGTCGGGGAGCCTGGCCAACTGCTTCAGCTCCAACCCTTCCAAGACTTCCGTTGACATTGGATCCAGGCCGGACAAGGACAACTTCCAGTCACTCCTCTTGCTCCGAGGTCCTGTCGAAGGCGGTGTCTCTAATTTATGTCGCCTCTTTCCGTAGAGGTCAGGGAACTAGTAATCAAAACGCTCTACAATTCTAATTAATTGTACCATGTATGTAGTTTTTGCTGTACCTGCTTGCAAATTTTCAAGAGTCGCAATTGGCTCAAGGTTTTCACTTTCTCCTGAATTTGGATCGCCTTATCTTCCAAAGCAGGTTCGATCACTTTCCCTATGGTCTAAAAAGTTAATATTTGAAGTTTATCCTTGAAAAACTTAACATATTTTCTCAAATTAAACTTTTTTTTTTGTTTTAACTGGTTAAGCGTTTTAAAACGTATCTCTCACCAAGGCCGTCCATGCAATGAGTGCTACAGTGCGACACTGAAACGCAGTATAGCAATCCCTTGCGTGCTTCCGCCGCTCTTCCGTTCTCAAGTCAATAAACAGGTACGTCATGGCCTAAATTTACTTAATGCTCTATTAAAAAATTTCAATTACAAAAACGAAATCAATCAGATTACCTTTTGCAAAGTCGAAATTTCTGTATCAGCGCAATAAGGCATACTATTTCGCAACAAAAATTTGACGTTCTTGAGTCCTTGCAAAATGGAAACGAGTCTATCGCGGATTTCCTCACCGATTTCATAGTGACCTCGCCCGTTAAATGACACTACTGGAGTATCCCTATATAATGCAAAAGTTCAAATATATTATTAAAAAACGTTTAAAATCTTTACTCGAATTAAGTCTTACACGCTTGGATGAATCGCAGCTTCCTCCATATTCGTCAACACCATAGAGAACTGGCCACAAATTTGTAAAAGCTGCGCAAATGCTTCCTTCCAACGCTCGTGCGTTTCTGAAATCGTCACGCGCCGTGACTCCATTTCAACCAATTCCCCTTCTTCCCTTGAATCCTCATTGAATCCAGTGTCAATTCCCAATTGTTCTGTTCTAGCAAAACAGCGTATCAACGTTTTGCACGTCGAGACGTTGCACGACTATGAATTGTTTTGTCTACTTCACCCAAAATTGAGTCCTGTTTCTTGTATTCATCGCTTAATTGTGATAGAACTTCGTAAAGAACAGCGACATCATTTCCATGCAACACTCTCTCTTGGTACAGCATCTCAAGCTCTGTGGTTCCAATTTCCTAAGGAATACAGATAGACAGCAGTGCGCATGTTCTTAAAAATGCTGCGAATTAATCAAAAGAATAACGAAAATGTTCGAAAATCCAAACAAGAAAACTGCCTTTTACCAATTTGTTTATGGCTGTCAAGATATCCTGTTCCTCCTTGCTAAACTTTTTATCACCCATATTCTCCAGGACGTTTAGAACAGAATGTTGAGCGTTCCGAACAGCACGATGTGATGACTTTGATGAATTGCTACGGCTTCCATTAGTGCTGCGAACTCGGAAGTCGCGTTTCCTTAAATAAAAGTTGTTCTGCTACATTTGATCGTAAGAAACGCCGTGCAAATGGAAGAATTCTTGTTGGTCAACAAAACGGAAATTATTGTGAGAGAAAATCAAGAAAAACAAATTACGTCATAATAAGCAATTTTAGAAATGGGTAAGAAAAGAAAACTTAAAAAGTCTCTTTTTCTTACGACTGAAGAATATGTTTGAGAGCCTCAATCTCTACTAATTGATCTTTGATCTTTGTGTCGATTTGATCCAGTTGCGACTTTTTGACATAGAATACAGTAACAGGGTTCGAAGCTTCCAAGTCCTGGATTCTGCCTTCAGTCGCCATGTACTCGGCCAGGAGAGAGCGCATGCGTTCCAAATCCAAAATGTCAGAACTTCCCTGTGACATTCCCTGAAAGTGCTTAAATTAGCCTCTAATCCAAAGCGTAACCACCCAAACGTGTTTGCTCTCCACTGTCAATGGGAATGCGTGAAATTAGTGTGCTCCGGGAGAATTGCTATTGAAAAAGCTTGTTTTCTTGGGAAAAGGTTTGGGGGCGAGCCTGTTTGTATGCATTTTACATGAGTAAAAACCGTGTCAATTTCGTCTGTCACGACCTTGAACTCCTTTTCTAGAAAGTAAGATGACAGTGGAAAGGAAATCCAATTCCACAAGAAAATCGATTGATTCACCAATTTCTTCGGCCACCTCATCTTTAGCATTATTTAGCACAATATCGAATGTTTTCGGGTTTAGGGATTTTGAAAGGCTATTGAAAGAAACAGAATGCAGCGGCATTGGCTCTAGACTTTCATTTCCATTGCATATTGCATTAGAACTTTCCAAACCTTCTTCTCTACTTTGTCATCATTTCATACGTTTCGGGAAGAAGAATACACAGAGATAAAATACAAATAAATTTACGCCATTTCTCTCAACATAAACATAAAAAAATAACATTTCTAAATTACATTTGTGGGAAAACATTTCAACTGTTAAATGTCATATTCTTTGTTACAAATTGAACGAATTAGAAAATTTACGGCTAATACATTCATGTGCATAACTTTTGAACTTTTTGGTTCGTAAACTCAACCAATTTCTTTTAATTGTGGGCAACACATTACGTATAATTATTATTGAACCAACACTCACGGAATCCATCTCAAAGGACTTTGAAGCCAAAGACGACGAACTGCTTAGATGCGAATTCGTAGCTGACATTGTTCTGAAACTGACGATGCTTGCAGGGGTCTTTGGAGCTGCACTAAAACTACAGCCCATGTTTACCTCCTACGGCTTCACATCTTACTAATGACCTTTGACCTCCAACAAGCGTTTCTAGGAATGGTCAGCGGCAGTTGAGGGTGGGACAATAGTGACAGCTGGAAGGACACTTTTGGACTGTCAGTTCCTTCACCTCCGCCGTTAGCATGTCCACCTTGTCAAGTGAAATATGACGGAAACTAATGGGCGGTGGTGCCAAAGGACTGCAGGAAATTGACTTCTCTAAATTACGCTGGTGCGTCCATTGCCTTTTGTTTGTCAATTACTATAAATTACGAGGTGGCAAATTAAAATTATCAATTCGTATACTTTATGAGGACCGATTCATTCATAACTGTGAGATTAATTTAAATATTAATTTAAATTTTATAAAATGATAGTATAAAATTTATAATAACATAAATTTAATGAAAAAAAGTTACAAGCTCGAACAATTCCTTTCGACACATTGCGCATTGCTTTAACTCTCATGTCGTTGTTGTTGTTGGTTTTTTGTAATTATTTTAATCATTTCAAATGATCAAACAGCACTAAAGTTGAAACTTCTTCGACCCATAGCTGTTGAAAACTCAGAGTGTAAACTCAAACACTCAGAAACTCACACATTCTCCACTCAAACTCACGAGTTTGAGTGGCGGAGTTGCGAGTGGGAAATTTTTTAGAGAGTGTGAGGGTCAAGGAGTGTGAGTTTTGACAATATTGATGAGTGTGAGCGAATGAGCTTATGAGTGCCTT
>VYYI01000917.1:0-24153 GCA_021029175.1 Bilobella aurantiaca
GGGCAGAAAATTTGTCCGTTCTTCTTTCCTTCTGCAACACCACACTTGACTCGATCCCGTGCGTGGACCACTTTCCTCATAGTAACTTTATCTTCCGTGTATGAGTGGTGTGTGTGTGTGCGTCTGGATGTATGTGTATGCATATGAATATGAAGGTGAAAATATTTATGTGGAAAGGGACGTTCCCCCGAGTAGCCGTCCACGATGTATTTATGAGAGTGAGTGCACATACAGTAGCAACGAGGAGCCTCATCCCAGGTGTAGCCAGGAGATTGTTATTCTTATTTTTCATTAATTCTAATTTACGAGGTATTTCCCGATAAAAATCATGATTGGTTACCGCTACACATCTCTCCCCCGTCCTTTCCATAACTGTGTGCCTCTACCATTACAGGGGGTTGGTGTGGAGAGCAGCCGTGCGATGGACCTGTTCATCATGCATCATAGACACTACTGCTCACATACTGCTCCGTATGGCGCTCGGATCTTTGAGGAAATCATGATCCGAGGGTTCGTTGTTATATTCTGGGGGTGAAAACTAGAGTCACAGCTACTTATGTAATCCGCTCTGTGAACTAATAACAGTTGGATATGACCAGTCACCACCACCACCACCACCACAACCACCACCGGAGGAGCAACATCGTGAGTTGAGTCCTGGCCTTATTGCACATACACGGTCGTCATTATTAAGCATGCAAAATGCACAGATCCCTCTCTCCATACCGTTTTTTCTCTGTGAGATGCTCTTTCATATATATCATGTTGTGTAGTAGTGGTGTGAACGGTATGTAGAGTCCTGTAGAGGCGGGAAACCCTATGAATTTACTTTAGATCTTTAGCCTATCATTACGTAATGCGAAGCCATGGAGCTTATCATCTCCCTCACAGCTGTAGGAGAATCTTGTATCCTAATACACTGCATCACAAATTGCAGAAATACATACGTGTGTCCGTCTCTCCGTGTGTAATAGTAGGGGACTTATACGGAGCGACTGTAACCAGCTCCCTCCAATTAGTATTTACCAAGGTATCTTCACCGTCTTCACTCATGTAATGGACGTGGATGAGTGTGGATGCGGAGGGAGGAAGGCCCGTGATTTTCGCTCTGAATGGAGAGTCAGGCCCGTCGATAATAACTGTGATTATGATCAGCTCTTCATTTGAAACGATGAGTTCAGTAGCTTCTTCCATACTCATTGACTCCTATTGAAATTCGGGCGGTGTGGACTCTGCGGACTACTATGAGCACTGCGGATGAGAGATAAGGACAGAGAGAATGTGTGTATGCTGTGTGGCGGCCGCTTTTTATTTACTACCAATTTTGATCAGAACAACAGCAGCCGCAGCAGCAGCAGCAGAGGCGAGAGGAGGACAAGGATAATAGGGAGCGAGGCCCTTCTCCAGCCCTTTGCATGTAAAGTCAGCACATTCAATGCATAAGCAATGAGGGGACCAGTACAGTAGTTGAGATTTTTAGAGGGAAAATTGACCGAATGCCTGTCTGTGTCATCATATAGTAGGGCCATCACTTACCCGCCATTATCCAATGGTTAGAGATTAGACTAGGTAAAAAACTTCAGTGGTGCCTTGGCTCGTTGACTCGCTGATATCAAGTTAATTTTTTAATAATTTCCTCGAGCTTCGGGCGTATAATGGTCCGGAGGTCGGTCACATGGGAGTGTTTTGACGTCGTAATTTTCACATCCCCATCCCGAGTAAGAACTTGCTGGAGAACTCGTGCATGCGTATGAAAGAGCGCCAAGGGATTTCACATTTGAGATATAAGTACTTCAGCTAACCCTAGGGATACATTTCTACGAGGGGGCGGGGTAGGATTTAATGCATGCGCTTGGGTTATGGCTATCCGTCGTTGGCAAATCCTCCGGGGTTGGCATTCAGTCGACCTCATCCGGAGGAAGGACTAGTGCTGAATTTAAATACCTTCTTGAGCTATATAAGGGCATAATATGAATTCTAAATGGGAGTTCGAGTCGTGGGGTAGCTTCATACGTGTGAGCTGGGAAGGTTGGCAAAAAAAAACAAGGAGTTTGCAGGCCTGGGTATGGCGCGATAAAAACCAGCTTGGAGAGAGAGAGAGAGAGAGGGAATTATTAGTCCTGCGGACCAAATAACCACGAGTGAACATTATACGGCACTTGAGATTTATTCCTCTCCTCTCCCTGTAATTCATCTTCACAGTTGTATAGTAGTAGTACGCAGTAGTGGAGGAGGCACAAAAACTATTTCAACGCAGGAGCATTGCGGAAAGATTTAAATGTTCACCTCTCACGTAAGGATTCTCGGGGGAACTGATGATGATAATGATGATGACGACGGTGCGACTGGGGTGATGATGATGATCGAACCATATGATTTGCATGCGAGTCAAGTTCAACTGGTTTACCATACTCTATTTGCGATCATCGGGCTATATAGTGCAATTCATATGGTAAGTTACAACGGACACATTAGTCTCCCGACAGATATCAACCACTCTCCTTTCTCCTCCTTCGTCCAGCTTTGTATAGGGAGCAGTGGTTGTGGGAGAACGTGTTGAAAAAATGTTTAGTGATTTTTAATAGACGTGCTAATGGCTAACTTTTGCTACTCCCGTGAACATCTCTCACACCCCATCCTATCTGCCCTCGTCATTCATAATCCATCCACGGAGGTAAAGCTGTGAGGAGCTACTATGGGGAAAAAATATGTGGCGGATGAGCAAGCATTGGTAGTGGCGGTTACAGGAGCGTGAAAAAATCCTCGTTGATATGCCCAAACTATTTAGCATATTAGAATACGAATTAAAAGTGGTTCAATCAAAGGCGCTAGACCGGACTCCCGGGTGTGTGCAACGACGCATACAAAACGTCTCCCCTCATTCGCTCGTCATCAGCATATCTTCTGCCTCTCTGCAACTTCTCCACTTTTATGAGTTATGTCTGCGTCCGCTCATCCGTCTCACTCATAGCTGTCCTAAAAACAAGACATTACTGCATTAATGATCCCGGGCTAAAACCTTGTAACTGCTAAACTAATGTACTCCTGAATAATGAGATGGAGAGGGACTTGCCAGGTAGGAACTGATACCATTTTAATAAGCCCAGGATCATTCCCTCTTGTATAACCTTGTCGGAGCAGTACGTACCACCACCACCATGCTGTCACTCAGTCAGACCGCATGTCCGAACAGCCCGGGCCGTAACTAATATACAAAACATTTTTGAATTTAAATTACTACTGGATTTGAGGGAAAATTTGATTAGCATTTTCAAATGTCCATGCATGTCCGTCAGGGTGGAGAGACTTAAGCTCCGCCACACATCTTATCATTATGCCACACTACATATACTGCTTCACATAATTTCAACGCCATATGCTGGGCCAAATTACAAACTTTTACGGAGATTCTATAATTTGTAGAAATCTCAATACGGTCGTTACAGACGAACCCAGTAATCAATCGTAACTATGACCGTTTATATCCGTACTACTACGTCTACTACTACAGATCGTCCTCAGCATATGCGTACAACATGCTCGACACTACGGTACGTTCACACCTAACATTGGACCAGTAGTTCCATCCTTTAGCTATGCGTATACTCGACTTGTCCAAAGACAACTTCACAACAACGGTTGCTTCCACCTTCCACCAAAGGGTGAAAGAATCCTCTCCTTCTTATCTTGGTCCTCCCAAGGGAATAAAATGTTGACTGCATTCAAGCCCTAACGTCCACATATGTGTACGGCTGGGCTGGCTCATCCTCTACCTGAAAAATAACGAAAGAAGCTTCAAGTCAATTGTCTTTCCTTTCTCGAATCATTTTCGAATTCCACTGGAGTCACCACATCACTTACTACACACTACTCACAGTCGAGCAATAACAAAAGCTTAGGGGCTCACACACTACTCTGCATCTGTATGCACGGCAGTATGGAGGGCCTCAATCCAGTCTTACACCAGTTTATACGGCCGTCGTTGCAGTAGAATGAGAGCAGAAGTCGAGATAATTAGAACTTGTTTTCCAAGCTCCGAGGCAAAAATAATGCTAATACGTAACTTGGAGTCTTCCCCTCCGCACCGTTTTCCGAGAGGAGCTGGACGAAACCTGATGATTATGAAGTCAAAACCTCTGTTATGTAAGTACAGGCAGCCTTGACACAACAGTTGGACGCGCGTAGGCTCATAATAAGGGCGTTTCAAAGACAGTTTTCAAGAAAATCTCCAGCTTAGGAAATAACTGAACTAATTTACCGCAGAGTTGCTCCTCTCCTCCTTTAACTTAACTTGAGTCTCTGTCTGTCTAAAGTCTTGCCGTTTTCACAACGTGTGTGAGGTGCGCAAAAGACGAGCACATGAAGTGGAGATTGGGCATAAATAAAAGTTACTCCTACGCTCGTATTTTTTCGGATTTACACTCAGCATTCCCTCCCGCGCTCAGCCATTACGAATTTATGATGCAAGGATATCGAGTGACGCTTAATGCGGAGGAGCTTCTTTTAGGCATCTGCAAGCAGCATCTTTACTTTGAAATGTCCACACTGCTCACTCCGTTGTCGGAAACGTTTAATATTCTTATGCATAAGACTACGGTCAAGGAAGTCTTTAAGCCGCTCCCGCTCTTATCTTTTTCTCGTTTCCGAGCACTACAGTGCGTGTATTGGCATGCATGTGTGGCTCGAACTAGTAACCTGGTCGTGGTTTTCTTAGCGGTGGCTGATGATGATCGTTCAATGAAAGATTTACTAAAGTGGAGGTCGGAGAGTGAGTGCGTAGGTATAGAGTTTTAGGAAGAAGAGGAGCGGGGGGATATATAGGAAGCAAAAAATTGGAAGTAAATTATGATTGCCAAGTGGACTTGTTTGTGCCTTTAAAGCTCACACATTCAGGAGTGATCATCATGTATGTTCTGCTGCCCGTAAAGGTCCCTCCTGCACGCATCGTGCTTCGCAAACTACCATAATTTATCGAGTAAAAAGTTGGTCCACAGATTCTTCGACAGCTCTCTCCCTCTCTCTCTCTCTGTATACTACCACTGCACTGCCCGTGACTTCTCTCATACAGACTTTGAGCAGTTGTCAAGACGGAGGAGCCAGCGGAGTTATGCACGAGGATGAAGGCGAAGCAGGTGGTTCTTCTTGAAAGTTTGCGTGTGAAACGAGAGCAAAATTCTATTGATTTCAATGGATTGTTGTGCTCTCCTTGTTGTTGTTGATGCTGCTGCTGTTGTGCTTGCTGTTACAGTACAGTAATTCCGGTTTGAGGGGGGCTTGAACAAATGGACGGGCGAAGGAACTGACTGACTGGACTGCCTGGTTGACTGAAAGGAACTGGCTATGGGAATGATGAGCGAAACTCTTCAAGTTCAGAGGAGAGAGGAGACGCACAGCGGAGGGGATCATGAGAGTTTTGGAATTCTCTGTTTGGCCACGACATACCACCACCGACATCGTCTCGTCACCGTGCTGAGGTTATCAATGGCCTGTCGCAGCGAGGGGGACGGTGAATTGCTATATTCTCTGCGAAAATAAAATGAGCAATTTCTGTCTCAGCCACTTAATTAGCATTTAAATCCATAGCGTACATTGCACTTTTAGCTTCGAGGTGAAAAGTTTTCTTTCATTACCGTTAATCACCGTGTAATCGGAATTCATTATCAAATAAATTGGATAAATTTACATTTTATTTCGTTCCCTAGGTTCGTGTGTAGGAGCTCCGTGTCGACGAACGCTAACACTATACACGTATCATGACGACGTGAGGGAGTGATGGGGTGCAGGTATAAAATGTTGCCATTGAATCAGAGAGAATCAAGTACGTATATGTGCTTTAGAAAGAAAGTTCATATACTAACGTCTGCTCTTTTTGTCTCCTGCTTTTCAGGGGCTTGGCCAAAAGCCGGAGACATGTAAAGGTCGACCCTGCATGACGAATGTTCTCAGGATTTGCGGAGCTAAATTAGAAGTGACAGAAGGGATGAAAATTGGCAGGGAGGACTAATAGGAGTGGACGATGTTGACCTGAAGAACCGGGTGGACGATATGGTTGCAACTTGATTTAGTGCTGAAGACAAAGTTGAGGCAAAGACAAACATTCTGATGAGGTTTGGCAGAGCTGGGGCCATGTCTTCTGTCTTCGCACTATCTTATGTAGTGAGACTATTAAACCTTCTAAATGTTCCGGTTTAATAAACTGAGCACGTCTCTCACCTACAAATCATATGCATGTCTGGAAGTGGAGTTTATTCTCTCCTCGTATATGATTACCTTACGTCTGAATTGATGGAAATTTTGGTGAAATATACGAGTTGGTATTGAAATGATTGTTATGCCAAGTTTCGTGCAGACGCGCACGGGATGATGCCGGACACATTATTGGGGAACCAGCAGCATGCGATCCATTCCACCGGGCTTCGGAGTTCGGCCATGGTGTCCGAGTCATGCTCATCAATCAAATGAATTTTTTAGACTCATTCTTCCTCATGCAAGTCCCCCAGCGCATTCATTTCCATTTTATGCATTTCTCCTGGGAGGCAAAAATAAGTGATTTTAGACGCTTTACTTGCCGAGTCGGTTCAAATCATGTGGGCAACATTGCTTCTGCTGAAAACATAATGTGCGGCTCCAGTAATCTTCGTGCAATATTAATTGGAACAATACATAAGTACTCTGGTCAGACATGGCCTCAGGAGACCTACCCGAGAACCGTTTGTTTCCATCATGATTTTGGGGGGGTGCATAATATTTTACTGTCAATTTGGCTTTTAGTGAGAAATAATGTTCGTGTTTTCATTGATGTGCTACAGCTTATCTTTTAGAAATATCTGAAACTTGAGCAGCAGCATCATAACTAAGTAAGGAAGTTGCAAAGTTGGTCGTTACAATTTCCTGCCGTACTGAAAATTGCAGTTAAGATTCCATTTCGCAACCTTTCTGTGGTCCACATCGTCCATATGGGGACCAATTGTAACTTTTTCCGAGCCTCCTCCAGTTAGAAAGTCCGCACGGACTTCCTCAGGTAGCAGTAGCATTATGAGGCTGTTATTACACGCAACAATTGTTCATTGTGTGACGGAACATGGAAATTGTGAAGACACTGTCTCACGCAACGGCTCAAAATTAGGGGTAAGGAAGTCCACACCGTCATGACCCGCCTTCTTCACGTATTGCTCTCGAAGGTAAGCGTAATTCATGTATTAGGTGGGATTGACAACGAACCAAATTTTACGGGGGCCAGACAAGTGTGGTCGATTTCCAGTGGCACGCAAAGCCACACAAAATCATGGTTTGAGGCTCCTAATTAAAAATTGGAAATAACCTTGAACTGAAAAAAGTCAAGAAACTTTTCCCTGAATAAACAACATTCACTTTTCATCAGAGTCGTACATGGTGTGTGAGGACGAGCCTCACCATCATCATCATTGTCGTGAAACGTCGTCCTGTCTCCACTCCCCTCTTCAGGCAATTAGCCATGGAAAAAATTAGGTAGAAAAAATTGGATGCTATATCTGCGTGCGTGATTCGTAATAGACTGGCCGGAAATGAAAATTTTTTTGCAAAAACTCATTTCAACAGTTTTACAGCTCCGCACCCTCCCTGAGGTCCGTTCCCGTCGGCAGTTTACACTGGAAATAGGTAAGGGCAACAGTCGGCCTGTTCATAGTGCCCACGTACAGAACCGCATACCCAGACAGGCACCACAGCACAGTCCCTGAGGAACTAAAACGCTTGCATGCAATCGCGCAATGCATGGAACACGGAGACACCGATGAGCTTGGCTTTTCCATTTGCAGCCAGTAAAGTGATGCCTATGCGCGCGATGATTTAAATTGAAAAAAATGTCGTAAAATTACTTGAAAAGAGGTCCCTGAATGAACCACTGTAAAAATACCAAGTGGAAAAATTCTGTTTTCCAGAAAAAGTTTACGATAGCTATCACAGGGTTTTAAAAGGTTTCAAACGGTTTCAATCAGATAAGTCTTCATATTATTTTTAACCGTGTGCCATAGTCCCAGGGAATCCTCTTGCCTACTCTCCAGTTTCCGCCTTGCAGAAGCTCCCAAGTCCTCTCAGTCATAAAACTCTTGGGTGAGCATCTGGATATCTTTTTTTAAGGCAGCGTGTTGGATGTAAAAAATTAATTCCGTTTCTACAGGAAGAAAAAAGTGAAGTTGATGATGTAATGATGGAAAGGGATGGTTCGATGGTGTGGCAGCTTACTGCATGCTGTACGATGTGGTACTCTCCAACATTTCAACTTGGATAAGCTCAAACTCTCACGTCCCACTAATAGAGACTGATGTGAAATACTGGGACTTGTTCTTAATTTTACCAAGCTCATCGCCATCATCATCATCGTCGTCATCGTCTTGTCCTCATCAAAAGTACAGCAGGCCTCTCCTTTAATGTTCCTCAAAGGTCCGTCTTTCTTTTGTATGAATATTTGGGGAGGAAGGTCTCAGATCGTTCCAGATTAAGAAAATGGTTCTCAAATTATTACCTAACACTCGGTCCCACCTACTTCTTCCTTTCCGTCACGTGATTCCCCTGGACTCTGTTAATTTTTTTTGTTCTTTTCAGCCCGCTCTCTTCTTTGAATCCTTTGGTTGGTCTGGAGGACGTTTCCCATATGCACGAAAGTCTCACCCTTACTGTCCGTAGGCATATAAGCACGCATGACTGTACAAGATTTACCTTTATAAGAGTTTAATTATAACACAAATGTACCAACTTTTGGTTACCCAGATCGCTCAACTTGCCCTCATAAACCTTCAATCCTCGACAGTCCAGCCGCGGAGTGATGCATGGACAGTTTTTGTGAGACAGTCCGGGCCCAGAGGCGCATGCATGCTGCTCCTCCGCATCGTTATCTACACATCTAACAATGCTAAGACTGGGATGGAGGTGGTGGTGGAAGCGGTGAAAATTATCAACATCAGCAAGGGGAGTCGTAAGACGTGAAAGCCTGGCTCTCTCTCTTTGTATGTAACTTGGAACAAAGTGTTCGTCGTCCCTCGTTCGTTCATTCCTTGAGGATACCATCACCCAAAGCCCGCGCTCAGGCTCAGCTATGAGTACGGAGGACTTCTGGAGCAGCGTCGGAAGAGGAACAAGTTACAAGAGAGGGAAAGATAGAACATACACCAGAACCTACGACCGACAAGATAATCATGCATGGAGCTTACAATTGTGGAGGTGCCCCAACGTATCATTAAATGTTTGCTATAATTACGACCGCACTGTCAAATTCGTATGCATCTGCATGCTTGCATCACCCTGTGCCATAACACATAAATCCAACCCGTGTACCGTACAATTAGTAAGATATTGAAAATCATAAAGGTAACAAAACATGTAAACATGTACGAGGATTATAGACCTGACTTTTAGCTGTTAGTGACTATCCCCCCACTAGCCCGGAGCAGGTACATTACACGGGGGTGAGCTTCAAGTGTACAGTTTAGGATTAGCTGATGAGGCAGCTTAATGAACGGCCGTATGAAAGGGAACAGATTTAAAGACGAACATTTTCTCCCTTATATGCCTAAACTCATGTATTATATAACATGGTGATGATCATGATGTTAGTAAGTCCTCCGGCTCATCATCATCACCGCCATTCCCCTGTGACTAAAAGTAATATGCTCCGGTCGCTGCATTAATCCCTCTTGGCAGCATATGCCCGCCACATTCTCATTCATTTCCCCTCCAGTCATTTCCTCAAAGTATTGGGCTCACTGAGTCAGTCAGAGAGACTACCATCTAAACTCACTGCTAAACCTGCTACAGCTATACACCCCTCACTTTCGTATCCTTGTACAAACCCCAACCCGAGATTTACTGATCATAATTACTCGTAACCGTCGTCACTGATTTCGACATTACGTGTGCGCGTGTATATGTGTGTGCGTGTGTGTGGAAGTCTGACACATCACGGTGCATTGTCCAGCTACCACTTCCTCGCACTACCCCAAACTCTCCTACCAGAAGAAGAGCAGTGAGAGCAAGTTGTAAAACTCACCGTGTGATCTACTCCCTCTGCCCTGTACACTGTTATTACGGGGAAAAAATTAATAATTGCTCCTTGCTCCCCATACACACGCGCATACTACTGGCCCACCGTCCCTTGTACATCCATCATTTACAAGTCGGGACGATGGTCAACCCCTTCACATTATTATCCTACTGAAGCCGAGATCACCGTGCCCCCACATAGTTCAACCCTGGCTGCGGTTCATATTACGTGTGGCACGTCCGACCTTTTGCCCATTAGTACATCTATTACAGATTCTCTCTCGTATATATACACGTGAGCTTCATGCTAGTCAGTCACCCATCCGGCCTGATCATATTGTCTCGGTAGGGCAAGTTAGACATGATCTCTGTCGACAACTCGGTTCAACATGCCAATCATCCTATAACCTTACAGCCATTTAGCAATGAGCAAAGTGCGGATGAGTCGACCGTCATAGACTCTTCTCGTCCGTAGATTACTCAAAGTTTCGAGAAAAAATCACAACTCACTCACCCCGAGGATGGTCAGGTGCGAAAACTCTGATTATTATACAGACTCTCTCGGCAAGTCGGGGAAATTCCTCGAGCTTTTATTACTGACCACATCATAATCCTCCACATCGTCATTTGCAGTTATCATTCCCCACTCAAGTTTATATGAAAGCTCGGCTTTTTGCTCACCTTATGATGTTTCCAAATGGGGGTTATTAACTGTTCCGAAACCCTACAGTAGTGGGTGCGTAGGAGCTCTATTTTCTGAAAAACCAAACTCATCCTCAACCACACGGTATGTTCTACCATGGAAAAAACCATTGTGCATGGGTTATTTAAATGTTTTTTCCCCAAAACCAACTACCTCACCCACTCATCACAGGATTAATCGGCTGCATTCGCCGAGAGTTAAATTCAGCTCATCCCAACAAATGGTATGGCAAAGGCTACTGATGGTGGTGATTCATAGGGAGAATCCATTGTAGATACGGGATTCCAATTACGGACGCTGCAAGTGGTGCGGGGCTGTAATTAAATTCCTCATCGGAAAACTTGATGTACGCACCTTGGTCCAAGCTTTATACGAATGGAATACAACTGACCGACTAACGAAAATGAATGCAGAGCGTTCTTGAGCATGCGAGCCACGTCCTCATCTCTTGGAATTAAGTATAGGATTTGGGATTTTTTGACTCATTTTTCGAAATGTGAGCTGGGCCATTATAAGTGCATCTTGAGAGATACAACGAGTTGTAATCGTCCAGTGATGGATAAAATCTGGCAAGTTGAAGAATCCGGAGAGTTGTTATATATATACCCACACGGAGGGTGAGGTGAGGTTGTTAAGAACGTTGTAAAAGTGTGGGGCAGGCATAATTTTAATGCAAGCTCTATATAGCTCCTGGCTTATAAAATTACCTTCGTCCTCTATATGTCATGTGTGTGTGTGTAATAATAATAATAATCATAATACCAGAGTACTGGAAGTATTACCCATGTAAATGACTCTGCTCCGAGGCTATCAAATGATTAAACTCTCCGTGCGTGCTCTCAATCCCAATGGCTTATCTCCTCCAGTGGCTGAACATGGACCAAGTGTTTGACTTCACAGTTTAACCTGAGTTAGGCATATGGCGTCGTGCAAACCCTGGCGCACTCTTAATAAAATCCGGGAGGATGACGCCGAAGGAAAAAATCTATGAATATTCTAAAGCATTGTTTGAAAAATTATACCCCAACCATAAAAAAATCTCTACTATTAAAGCCCCTGTCTAAAAGCTCGAGTTTTACTGCCATGGATTTTTTCCCCAATTTTCTCTCTAATTTGAATGGGATAAAGGGCCCGATGTTGGTTTTAAAAGTTATCAAATTAGATCCGAGTGTCCAGTGTGGGGAGCGGTAGATTGAAAAACTTTGTCAAGTACTGCCCCAGTAGTCTACATAGATAGAATCTAGACCCCAGCAAACTTGGAGAGCGGAAGGGCGCATAGTTGTAGTGACAGGGGAGGTCGTTAGCATAAACAAGGTTAAATGGAGACCGTTAACATTGATCTCGGGCTTGATACAGGGAATATGACTTTTGATCCGACGATAATAATAACTTGGTTGATTGCGAGCGAAGGAAAGATGGACGGTGAAGTTGGATTCCCATAATTAGATAAATCCGGTACAAATAATTTCCCGGTCCAATTCATGCGACGGGGACGGAGCCGTTATCGTGAGGAAATCTTAAGTGGGAAACCAGCGCAGGAGACGGGTGACACGCTATAGTTCTCATAGCTTCCCTTCAATTATCCTGCCTTTTTAGCTCTCTGTCCCCCTCCTTGCGCAGAGCAAAACAATAAAATTATTCTTGTCATCCGAATTACTACCTTTCACGTTCCACACGCTGCTGTAATTATCCCCCTGCATATTGGGTTCAGACTATGAGAGACTTGGACAGCTAATCTAGTTCAACTGATCACCCCTGTTCCCATGCATTTAATATACAAAAATAATATATCTATATTAATACAGCCCATCACCACACCTTGACAGGGTGAATACATCAAATGCAAGAGGTTTGTTGTTGAGTCTTTGGTCTTGCGCAATGTCCTTCCGTCTCACAGTCAGTTCCGTTGAAGCGGCACAGTTCATTACAGAGCGGGACAATGAGAGGGGTGCATCCAATGATGTGATTTTCATCGCTTCATTCTCGTTCAAAGTCAAGGGAGGAGAAACGGAAAGTATTTGCACGGTTCCATACTCCTGCGGGAACAAGAAACAAAAGTCTCACAGTATAATTTCACAATCGTTCATTCACACACACACACACACTCACATACAAGTTCATAACTGTGCGAAGACAGAGTGGGGTGAACGTTATGGCTGTGATGACCAGCTCGAGATGTGACACATTCAATTTCCTCTAGGAACAAGGGACCTTCACGCTAACTCCTGCTCCCTCTTTGTCTTCCAAATAATAATGAACGGGTGCAGCTATTACGACGACTCCACCGTTGAAAAAGTGGTGGGTGCTGACTGACTGTTGGTGATGTACTCCTTTGAGCGACGAGATTAGATGGTGAGAAGCAAAACTTCATTTCCTGCCACGTCCAATTCAGTCTGTGACAGTAAGTGAGAGTATATGTACACTCACCTATTTACATCACTCACCACTAGCCCACAACATGAGTGCATACTGCAAGCAGTACCAGTGACTGTGTGTGTGTGTGTGTGTGTCTACTCACCTAATACCCGTGGTAGCTCATCTCAGGATATTGGTTAGCATGACTGGGAACTTTCATTGTTGTCCCTCAGTTTGCTTCTATGTACACGGAATCTGCTGTGAGAATCCTATCTCATCACACTATCGCATCGTCTCCGTCAACTCCTTGGATTTTTTCACCCTTTGCAGCACAACTTACTCCTGCGGTTAAAGAAACTAAATATTTTACCTGTAGGTATAAAGCAGTCTTTGAAAATCCCCTTAATGCCTCTAAAACCGTTTGGAACACGAAATCATATAACACTTTCGCCATGATTCCCTAACCAATAATACACAAGATTTTCTTGTCGGTCTGATTCACTCTCGGACGCAATAATGCTCACGCAGAGATTACCCGCACCCTTTCGCATCCCCACGCATATGCACTTCTGTTGGGAATTAATTAAAATTTTTCCTTCACACACAATCCCAAATGTCCGTTGGTCATGAATGCGGGAGATGGAACCGTGACCGTTGTGCTTGAGACAATGAAGATAGGGACGAAGATGAAGACGACACAATGATCAATGGTCCCCCACCTGTATCATTATAAAAGGACGGAAGAGCAGCATGTACAGTGAGCATTACGGCACTAATCCACATGCACATTAAGGACGTATTACACAAAAGCCCTTGAGACTTTCAATTTCTGTCAGGACTTACGGCAATGACTGTAAACATCAAATGACTTTGGGGTGTTTTCCCTCCTGTGCGATCCAAAGCGTAAAATTTTCTACCTTCATATTATTATTATTGTTATGACTATGTGAGTGTACGTGTGTGTCCGTGTGACACGTCTCGAGAGTGGGAGGGGACTTTTGAGTCGGGGCTCACCGGTGAGCGGAACGCTGTATGTTGCAGTGCAGTGGATTTCGTTGCATATTTTCAGGTGTTAAAACATGCATTTTCTCCGGTGAATATAATGCTCAGGTTCCTCTTCCTCCACGTATCTGATTCCACACGGCCGTCATCCCTAGCCATATATTATCCCATTCAAGTGCACTACTTTTCACTACAAAATTTCCACCTTTGTTCAGGTCACGTACCGGCTAAGTAGCCTCTCCAGGCCGTCCGCGCTAATGCCTGCTAAGACTAATCTTATTTATTGGTCCGCTCATGTACGTACTCTTTCTTCCCATCGTCGCCGTCCCTGGAGCAGCACACAGCCGGACAAAAAGGAATCTGGAAGAATCAGGAGTAATCATAGCAAAGACGGAAGAGGATTAGAACTATTTCCCCAACCTTTGAATATTATTTCTTTGTAAAGTAAAAAATAAAAAGGTTTTTTTTTCTTCTCACCGTTTTTTAAGGAACAGCCCACCTCAGCCTCAACTACGATTTCCTCACAAGAATCAGCTCCTCACGGACACCAAGTGTGCTGACGGGAGCGTAATGAAATCCAATTATGTGTAAAAATCCTATTGAAAAGAAACGGAAAGTTGCGGTCGCGTGATCAAAAAATATCATCCATCTTATTGTGGGCATCTCCGTCGTGCTCAAATCCGGCGGGCTCTGCCGTGCACTCTATGGCTCCGCATATACTGTATACGAAATGACGTTTAAGTGTCCGGCACAACAAATGCATCACCTTGTCATTAGTTGAAAGGTTGAAACTGACGACGGATCTGCATCATCCCATGTTTTCAGTTGCTACCAAACTATTCTGCTAATAATGTTATCAAGCGTTTCTACGCATCTTATACATAATTCCTATCTGATTTTCATCGGTGCATTGTTCCGTAGCGGGGAGGATAGGCTTCCGTTCCATGCCCCGCATGAATAGGTAGTCTCCAATGCTTTACTATTACACAATCGTATGGATAGTGCACTGATGCTGATAATAGGGTGGAACCGAGTAGGAGGACCCTCTCGTTCTCGTCGTGGAACCAAGTGAGCAAGTAAGTTTTGGTTCTGAAGCAGGGCCCACGTTGTGAGCATGCTGCGTGTAAAGGCCTACTGAAGTCCCATAGTCGTGATTCCAATATTCTTCTCTCCCCTTCAATCGGACAAACTGATGCTGATAGATGAGTCGATAGTGTACACGTATGCGTGCTTGACTGCTGCGGTTTTTTCTAGACATGAGTCAAAAGCCCGCATCGAGATTCTTGAAAGGCAGGAGGATCGGATAACGATGACGACGAGAGTATATAGGAGTACAAAACCTCGGAGGAACTTATCATTCTGTGGCCATTGCGGGAACAGGGGAGTACACAACGGGTTGGTTTGAGTCCACTCTCAGCAGTGAGCAGTATTATTGTGGGAGTGTAACAAAGGGTCTGGTATCACGATGACAGGAACATAGTACCTAGTCTGCTCCGGCTTATTGTACTATCACAAGTATATAGGGGCAACTGTAAATTGTTCGCATCCACACATTTCGTCCTCCCGTGTGCTGACAAAGTAGTTGGGGAGAGAGCGACAAATAAATTCTATAATGATAACTAATTGTCCATATGAAATAAAGGGTTAAGTAGGTAGTACTGTACAGTTGTCTCAAGTTCAAGAACACCGGGAGGATGTCGGGTACTTCAGGAACTAGTTGCTGCTGTATGCTATGCAAACACATGATGGAGAGAGACACGGAGCTGTCTTCAACTTTCCTATAAGCCTCAATCATCATAAGAATAAGACATCTTTTGTTCCCTTGTTGGCTGCCATGGAGCGGACATGATGAAATTCTGATGGCTCCTGATCACCATCATCATCATCACATTTAGCTGTGGAATGACATCCTCATTCGGAATACGAAATTCATCGAGGGTCTTTGAGTTAGATGCTCTGGCATGTCCGAGCGAACCTGTTCTCTCCCTGAATCCCTGTGGAGTTATCCAGGGAGGAATGCATGGGTTCGTATGATATGATGATAGAGCTATTAGCTCACGTTTTGACAGTATCAATCAGTTTTCTAAGGCTACTTCGTGGAAAGAGCTGGGCGAGTCGTATAGTGAAAGGCTGGCCGGGAGTTTTGACTCCGAACCTTCAGACACACCTATAGGGTGCTGCACCAACAGAGTCGACGAACTAATGCACGACGAATGGGTACTCCTGTAAAATGTTGTGCAACAAAAAAATATCCAACATGAGGATTCAAAGACGGCACTCAACCACGGGACAAGCCGCACAGAAGACAAATTACTACCGGAGCGTGTGCCAACGAGAACAAGGAGCAAATTGGCAAGAAGACAGAGTTTCTAATTACTATTGAGGCTATTAATGGCGCTGCTGGAAGGATTGTTTCGTGAGACGCGGCAATAGACACTCAAGCTGCCGCCAACTTTTACTTCGTCTAAAGCTTCAAAAGCCGCCGACATAATGAATTTAGTGGGGGCGAAAGGTGTTCATTGCATCGGCATTATTGTTTTCCCCGAAACTTCATCAATGCATCACCATACTCCCGAGGAGTGCGTCATTCGTTGCAGTATGGTAAACGAGCTGTAGATGGGTGAGCCGCGCCTTCTTCCAGCAGCGGTGTCTTCGATAGCATTGGGGGATGATGTAAGACTCCTGTGGGGAACAAAAGAAGAGGAATTAGTGATGGTGGAAGGCTGATTTGCAGGAGCTTTGAGGCGAGAGCGTTATCTTCATCATCAGTTTCGCCGATAAAATGATTGACTGGCAGGGACATAGATAGTACTTAGGCAAAAAAAGGCAGTCATGAACATCGTCTTCAGATTACGCGATACATTTCGGGTTACAAGGGAAATTGTACACGTAAAAGCACATATACGAGCATAGATTACACACTCACACTCTTTTACTTTTAGCTCATAGATCCATCCATGTGCATGGGCACACTTCAAGTGAATACACGGTTCGAGAACAACCAAAAATGAACAAACACACACGTCTCTAAATATCAGCTGGGATGTTCCATCGAGTACTTGAATTATGTCAAACTTCCTGTTCATTTCTGAAAAAAATAAATAAAAAAATAAAACCCGCGCAATCGGAGAAATTCAATCCAAGAAACAAACTCCTCGCATCCGACTCATTGTACCGAACGGTTTCATGTGAGAGCTATCAAGGGACTTACTCATTCAAGTCTCAAGACGATGATGATGGATGTGGCTGACAAGCGGACGCACGTGCAATTCACTCCTCCCCACGTTCCTACGCAACGTCTTCTGGGCTACTGCACAGTGCACACGCTCTTTCCTCAGGAAGATCCAAGTGGCGGTGCTTACAAGGAAAGTAACCCGAGAAGATCACGCCGACGTCGGTGTTGTTGTTTCTGAACAGCTCCATAGCCCGTCCATCCTCTCATCATCATCGTCATCATCATTCACCATCACCTAAATTACTCACATACTCTGTATACTATATCCATCATTCCTCACATTGGATCTGGTCAGATTTCACAGGGGGGTACATGGCATGCACATGGATATACATAGTAGCCCCCTCCATTTAGTAGTAATTTAGTTAAACAACAAGCCTCAAAACTGTGGAGTATGGCCTTATAATCTGGAAGATAATCGTGACTAAACAACAGAAGCATCTAAATTGAAATATCCGGTCTTCGTGTTCATTTCATTACGAGAGAGAGACGAGCTCCTCAGCGCGGTGTTTTCCACACACACGTACACACACACACACTATAGCACAACACAATGACGGCATAACAACTCACTCACTTCCAAAATCCTTCCCAGAATCTTCAAGGGTTCGCCAGCCACCATACAGAATTGTACATATCATCCTCACCTTGTAATTTCCACCCCGTGGTTCTCGAATCACGACCAACCGAGACAGCGGCTCTGGTAAAGGGTTCTAATGCTCCTTTCCTTCTATTTTCATAATATCTACGGAGTGCTCGGACCGGTGGCGCGTGCGGGACATAATTTAATCACAAGTTTTCAACAGTTTGTACACACACATGTGATTATCTCCTAGTCAGCACTTAACTTGTTCAGCCACAACAACAACAACAACAACAACAGTCATTATCAAGTAGTTAGTCATGTCCAGAACATGCGAAACCCCATTACGCATCCACCTGTAATACTAAAAGTACCACTAAATTGGCACTATATACACTTGGTTCATGTACATAAGCCTCCGTTCTCGCCTTCGTTTGACTTCTCTCTTCACACACTCCGCCCGTAAGCCCGCTCGTAAATGAACTATATTGCCCAAGAGAGTATATTCACTGAAGTTCCAACTCCTGTCATCATCAGTGCCATTATCATCGCCTCCAAATTGCGCAGAAGCTCCAATCCTGCAATACATAAAGCAAGCAAACCAGTATGAGTGGGAGATTAACAGCAGCACCATAGCAGCAGTCAGTTACCTTATAACATCAACAACAACAACAGCAAGACAACAACAAAGCGCGCAGTTGCAGCAGCACAAGCTCTCCACACCGAGAGAGTTCGTGAAAGAGGGGTAGAGAGAGAGAGAGGGAGAAGGCGAGATGAGGGGATAAGATGAGAAAAAATTATTATGCAATCAAAAATTAATTTGTGGGATATCACGCTGACAAGCGCATCGTAAACGCTTCTCATCAAACTTGATGGAAAGAGGTAAAAATTACAATGATTCCCACAACAAGAACATATAGGCAGCTTGTTCGCCAAAAGCCTCGCTTGGCCCTGGCCCGTTCCTCTGTGCTGTGGAAAATTGAAAAGCTCGGGGAAAAAATGAAACGGATTGAAAAATTGACGCCATGTTGCAGCGCCGTAGTTTGCCTGGTGAGTATAATGGAGTGATAGACAATTATGCTTCAGCCTACGTACACACATGGATGAGATCAAATAATGAATAAGTGAATTTACGAGACAGTTTTACCGTTCCTCTCCACCTATACTCATTCCACCCAACCGCATGGCAAAATGGCAAATACCAACAGCGCGTCTCACACTCACTGCCAGGCTGGCAGTGGAGCTATACATTCATGTATGAGCATACACACTGGCTATCGGCCAAGGAATTAATGGACCGTAAACGATGTAACATTGACTCTGCAAAAACTTTTTCCCCAAACCCAATCCCCCGCTTTTGTGCATACGCCCGTCCACTTTTTCTTCCCTTCAAAGCCAAGTTCCAGCGGATTTCTTCGTACCTCCTGCCACACCACCGTGCACTTATATACGCTCTTATTTTCTAATCTAAACCATTCTCCATGATCGCTTTTATTCACACCGTTCATAATCGCATTTCAGATAGCTCAATATATTCTTTCCAAGCCGATGGCGCACGGACTAAAAATTCAAAAAAAAATCCATGGGCTTGTAACACTGGTACACATTCCTATACGCATATACAGAGAGGAGGAGTGAAATAGACAGATTAAACAATACAATTGAATCACTGTGTGCTGCTCTCTCCTCCGGTAATCGTGTGACAAAAGATCTATTTGCGGCTCAAGTCGTTAGATAAAAACAATAATTGATGCGTCCCAGCCGTTTTTCTCCGTCCAAACCCCATTTCACCGCCAACTCCTCCCATCACCGTACATTGCATGACCTAGTACTCTATGGCATTCGCACAGTATACATGTGAAGACCCACCATTGCAATGGCAACGCACATACTGTCTACATGGAGTTTATATGGAGGCCCGTGGGCATGCCAAAGTTTGATTCCATTAAAATTTCCCCACTTGAACTGATATGGGCGTTGAGTCCCAATGTTATTCGGCGAAGGCGTCTTCCACACTCCATTCATCTCATCAGCTCAAATAAATTGAGCGGCAGTGACTCTGTCTATTGCGAAAGAATGATCCATTATTGCAAACCGCCTCCACCCTTTCCCCTTTCCTATTTCGAAAAAAAATACAGGAGTAGTGCAGTGGCGAAAAGCCAAGAGTGGGTTTTTCAGTTACAGAATTTTACGGCACCGTGGACAGGGCTTTCCCCTATATACCATACATTTCGTAGGTCCACCCCGCGGCTACGAGTTTAATTGTGACAATGCTCCGTCAGAAGGAACGAGAGAGAGAGAGAGAGGCATCAACTAGAAAAATGGTAAGTTCACCAACACTGGTATTTCTTCGCCTCTCCATACATGATTCCCATGTGACAGGCTGAACAGGAGTGATCAGAAATAATCAACCACCTGTTGATAAGCCTGGACTTTATGTGTCCGGGCCTCGTATAGACTCGGTCCGAGGACGCTCTTTACGATCTCATAAAAATTACGCCCGTGAGACTGCTCTCTCTCTCTCACACACACACACACACATAGACTCACACAGGAGGAACCGTTTTATCCCTTACCAAGGGTCCCAACTGAGACCAGTTAAATTGTCATTAGACCCAGGACGAAGTCTTCTGGGAAAATCCCCTGGCCCCCTCCTCCGTTACCTTGACTCATGCTTAAAGATGACAGTGGTGTGGAAGTATATATGTGTGGAAGCCTTATTCTTCCCGTCATCATTCCCATGTAAATCCCTGATGAATAAGAAATTTGTAAAGGGAGCGTACAGAGGCTTATGGGCATCTGCTGTTAACATGTGTGCGTGCCTGTATGCCTGGCTCATCATTAGCTCTTCCCCCGTCGTCGTCTTCGTATCCCTGGATTTAAATTTAGTCCCTTCACTGTCTCTATGGTAATATGTAAATGTGGCATCCCTATAGCATTGCGTACCTGACCATCCCTAGGGAGGAGAAGAGACACTGATGAAAGGGGATTGGAAAATATGCGGATTTAAAACGGAGGGAATTGTGATGGGGAATCCTGCGCCGTTCTCTCTTTCTCTCTCTATCCTTGTGATGCATCACCGAGCCGGAAGACACAGTGTGTTGGAGTCGTAAGACTTTCGGTGACACTGGCTTTACACCATAGATACACCGTATCATCCACGCTGCAACAATAATAACAACAATGACAAGAGTACTATAACGGACGATCAGTGCTGAGCATCTGCCGCAGTGCCTAATCACATGAAAATACCACGAGTTTTTGAGGAAGCTCCTTCGGCATGCCGTATTGCTTCGCTCCGTCCTGGGCTGGGAGATGAGAGTAGAGTAACTGAAAGGAGAAAATATCTATCTTACTTCCTTGGAATGATAACAGGACCCCAACAAGGTAATGATACCCGCGTAATAATACGAGACTAGATAAATAAATGAACTAGCCCGTACGGGATATAGTGATGCTTATACGGTGAGCTTACACACATGCACATGAGCACAACTATGGACAGTTCAACTGTGTCCTCTGTGGAAATGCCACACCACTGCTCCAGGCACACAAACATTTCTTCCGGTAGACTTACCTTACTGTCTCATAAAAGGATTAAAATGGACTCTAGGGTCGTGTCCCTGCTTCAATACCCTCAAGGAAGAGCCTAGAGGGAGTACTTTTAGCCGCAGAGAGCATTCAATTCCACGGTTCGTCGCATCCTCAAGCCTCCTCTGTCACTTTTATTTCTCCTCCTCCTCCTCCTCCGGAGAATTCCTTATACACTACAGATGTACTACTTCCCAACCCCCGCACCCTCCTCCCTGCAAGCAGTGACAACAGGATGGGACTGAAAAAAATATCAGAGGATTTCATAATTCCGCATAAATGCACAAAGCCAGGTTCCATTTGGACATGAGCCAGTTCCTCACCTTCTAAGGATTTGAACACTTTTAACGATGATTCCGAGTCCAAATGTGTAGGGGTAGGAGAGCCAGGAGGACGGGGGAAAATATGATAATCTTTCCAGCGACCGCTCCTGTTCGTAGCTTCCTGTCATTGTCATTACACCCTCGGCCACGCACACAGATGGAGGGATGACGACGACGACGACGACGACCAAGGAAGGTAAAGGTGAAATAGTGCGTGTTTTCAAGATTCCAACTGGAGACGCTCTGACTCGCCCGTCCACCTTTCCTGCTTGTTCCTTCTCTTATCCTAAAATTATCTAAAGTCTCTGCGTTTATGGGTTGGGTATAAAGATACGTAGTTTAGTTAGACATATTAAGTCAGTGTGTGTAGCCCCAGGAGTGACAAAAAAGACAGACACACAGACTGATTAAAGCCTCCTGTAGTTTCTACCTTGTAATAAGGGACATTTTCTCCTCCTTCTACAGCCGCCCTGACTTTATCATACGGGGTCACCACAAACGTGCATATATAGTCTACTTACCATGTAGTTTTGTACGCTCCAAGGCGTGACTCTCTAACAACCGGTCATCGATGTCTACGAGATGTGTTGGAGGATGAGGTTTGAGGACGACGTGGTTGGGGAGCGGAGACGTTGGGACAAGGTAGTGGAGAAATCCTGGTCGGTCGGACCACGCCGTTCCACGTAATAACAAGACCCCGTTTGACACCGATAGCCACTTAACTCAGCTGAAAAATTCTCAAACAAAAACAATTAGCACCGCTCAACACCACTTTTTCACTCACCCAGACCCTGGAGTCTCGTGTTCAAAGCCAAGAGTCAACAGATAAACCTGCGGTAATGATCACACCGGTAGAGAGGTCCCTGTTGAGGACTAAAAAAAACAACAACATGCTTGAATTTCAATAAACTCCACATGGGTAAATCCAATATTTAGAAAGCCCGTTAATTCCGTCTTTCTACATTACCTTACCTCGCTCCGAACGTGGCAGACTGCAATAACAGTTAGAGGTCTGTTGTACATAGTTTCCGTGTCAGCAGTTTTTTCCAACGAGCATTCAAGCTTAGGCTTTTATTGACAGCTGTGGAAATTACCAGAGAAATCTCAGAAGCTTATTTTCTACTGTCCAGACGCAGCTCAGCAGTCATTTTTTCACTCCGGATTTGACTAATTGCTCTGACTTTGTGTGAGTCCATGCATGCTAGGAGGAAATCGTGAGCTCTATGTCTCCACCCGTACGCCATAGCGCTCATGCTTCATGCATCATTCGGTTGGTTTTCAACGGGTTTGGGAATGCGCGCCATCCCAGTAGTAGCGTAACACCATAGGCCTGTGTGTCAAACGGGCTGGGAAAGTTGTATGCGCAACAATTAGGATCACACTTGAAAACATGCAGCCTCCATGTAATTATATTCCCGAACCATACGCCTGCCAGGGGTCAGACATCAATTTATTTCCCATTCTTTTTCCTTTTTATGAGACATAACGTGACAGTGGGTCAACAGAGTCATTCATCCCATCACCAAGTGTGGCCTGAACGACTGTCATGGCGTGTTTCTTCCTTGAGTAATGCTCGCAGTAGAAAAGATGTTCAAAATTTCCTATTTACGAGGAACTCATCGCATCGGTTGTGATTAAGCTCGTGTGTCTGTGCAATATCCGTGAGTCTGTATGACAAATGACTCTCCCTTTCCTACTAATACTTTTCCCCGTGTCCATCCATATAGTATACCCTGTCCTCTCGCCCATAAGCTTCATCATGGAACCACTCGAGCGGAACCAGAGGCTCGTCCCCAGATTTTTACAGGATTGCAATGACGATTCAAATGATTTCCTAATGATTTATTTTGTAATTATTATTTAATCTTGACTCAACATCAGAATGTGTCATCGTCATCCACTGTGGCATATAGCCCCTATGAATCACACGATCGTAAAACCAGCTCCCTGTCCGGCTTAACAAGGGAAGATTAAAGCGCGCAGAAATCTGGGTAAGGTGACTCACGTGGGCAAATACTGGTAGGACTAGTGTACCTTTTAGAATTTTTAAAAGTCACCACCACCACCATCAGTAACGTCTTTCAAATTACTTAAATCCCCGTAGAGTGCCTTGTCGTGAGCAATTTCTCCCTCCACACATTACCGACACACACACACACACACACACACACACACACACACACACACACACGGACAGTTTTCGCAAGTAACTAAATAAATAAACATGAGAGGGGCATGGAAACCTATTCGTCTTCTCTCTCTCTCCTGATTTTATTATTGAGGTAAAAGTCCTAGCCGCATAACTTTTGTAACTAGTTGTCAAAAGGCTTAGGATTAGCAGTTC